>JAAGNO010004416.1:0-12688 GCA_033439905.1 Ceryle rudis | reverse complement strand
CTAGAGATAACTTGTTCTGACTTGTTCTTTTAAACCTATGATTATACAGATTTTTGACATCCCTCCCAAATGTATTTCAATGCTTCAGTTGTTACGTCTAGCGAAAAGGCCTGCTGTTCCTTCCCCCCTTCTCCCCACTTCCCTCCTCCCCCTCCCCCCCCCAGCTGCTTGAGAAGAAATGCTACAAGCCATGAAATAAGTTAACAGCAACATCCAGCCTCCAGCCCCAGGCCTGCCGCCTGGTTTTCTGTTTGATAACAGCTCTGGAGGAGCCAACTGGGAACCAAGCACAGCCCAGTGTGGGGCTGACTGGTGTGGCACATGCCAAGGAATGATCCCAAGATGTGGGTGGTGGCCCTGCCTGTGTGGCCTTCAGGACACGTGCCAGTTCCTCACTAGTGCAATATCCTGGGAAAGACACAGAACTACCCTCTCAAACACTCCTGTCAGGTTGAGTCACTTCCAGATGGTCACCAGAGCAGCATCTCCTGGACCACCACAAACAGAGAGGAGCAGGGACCTGTGGGGAACATGACCCCATGCCAGCCACATCCAGCAGAGCCGTGCACAAGGAGCTGCAGCCACAGGTCACATCTGCAGCTCCTTGAGTGGCCTCAGATGCTGAGGTGGGGGCAAAGGAGGGCACTTCCAAACAGATTCCAGCAGATCCCACTCTTCCCAGAGGTGAGGGGGAGACAAGTTGTCTTCCCACCCACCCCCTTTGCACCAGCATGGAGAAACCCAGGACAGAGACAGCCAGTGACCTATGCTACCAGGAACAAGGAGTTTACAATTTATAGGTAGAAAAACCCTCCCACAATTCTTTTTAAAATAAAAAAAAAAAAGTGTAGTTTAGATTCTACAACTTAAGTTTCTTTAGAAAGTGAAGTAACTGAATTGCAAGGACACGCTAGAATATTTTATGGTGCTATTTTAGCAAAAAAAAAAAAAAAACAAACAAAAAACCACCAAACATTTCCAGATGAGTTCTTCATCTACACATCACCTGACAGGAGAGGGAGAGAAAAAAAAAACAAAACAGACAGTTAGAGAACCCAGTTGTAGCAGTAAAGCTGTACTGTGATGGAGGGTGTGATGGAGCAGTACAAGACAAAGCTGTGGGCTAAAACTCGTCTCCACGGGAGGAGTTACCAGCCAGTCCAGACCTTCCAATGCTCTAGAGCTCTACAGCAGAGTCCAGCACTTCCTTCTCCCTCTCCTCTGGCCTAGGCAGAGGCCACACTGCTGCTGCTCCCCACAAGCACCCCCAGCAGCTTCTGCAGGTTCCTACCGGGCTACTGGAGCTGGCCCAGCAGCTGCCCTTAGCCCTGGCTCTGCCCTCAGGGAGCACACTCACCTGGGTCCCTGCTCTTAGTTTGCGTTTCTCTGGCGGACGTTCTTGTCCTTGTGGTTTGTGGCGTTGCTCTTCCTAAAAAGAGAAAATGGGTAGTGAGGAGAGAAAAAGCACAAAGCCCCACCCTGCCCACAGCTGTAAACTGGGTGCAGAGATGCTTGAGATAAGGCAAGATGAGACCAGTTACCAGAGCAGTCTGAGACACTGGTGCCATCCCCAGTTCTGTTCAGTGAACCACAGGGGGAAAGCCTCTCAGCCCAGTAAGCTACTGTGTTATTCCCACACCAGCTGCTTTTCGTTCAGAGCAGATTCCCTGGATGGATCTACTGGGACAAATGGGACTAACAGGAAAAAGGTACTTACAGCGGCGCAGAACCTCCATCATCGTCTTCAGTCAGGACAGCATGGAAAGAGAGAACGAACAGTGTCAGGAAGAACATGTACAAAGTAATCTCTGCCACCTCTCAAACCTCTGGGGACTACATTCCAGACAGGTTACGGACACCCAGGATATTGCTGCCTGCGCAGGACCCGACCCAAAAAGTCACCTTACCCACAAAGCTCCTGTTTCTCCAGGACAGGGGCTGCTCCTTCGCAGAAGATCCAGCCCAAGTCCCATCTAAGCTGCTTCTTGTCTGAGCTTAGAAAAGGCACAACTTAGACACAAGCCCCTGTTACGCAGTTGATTTGTCCCAGCGTGGGCTCAGCACCCAGGACAACCAAGTCACTAACCCCTTCCCCAACCCCCTGTTGATCAGTGGAGGCCAGGTCTGGCCTCTCCTTAAACCTGAGGCCACCCCAGAAGTCCTCAGGGAAGCACCCAGCAGCCTCTGCAGCAGCACTGACAATGGGGAGCATCTGTTTGACATGTGCACCCCCTGTATCCAGTCTTCCCACCAGGAAAGAGCCACCGGTCCACCCGCTGCACTCACCCTACAGCATTACCAGTTCAGGACTGGAGTACAGACTTCAGCAAATAAAGGGGCTGTTTCAGGTTTTGAAGAAGCAGCAGCAGCTGCTCACACTCCTCACTCCCCACACATCCCGTGAAATCAAAACAAACAGCACACACCACATTCTGGCTACAGCTAAGGAAACACCTCTGCCAAGCCCTGGGGCCTTTCACCAGCTCCTTGCAATCTGCTACCTTCCAACAGAAGGCTTCCCCACCACCTCCGGCACAGTCCAGGCTCCCCTCCAATGGGACAGCCCACATGCCAGGGCTGCCCTGAGCACAGAGATCTGCACACAGCTGGTGAGAGGACGGATATGGAAACACAGCTGGAACCATCTTCTACTTACCATGAGAGGTGGGACCCAGCAGCAGAGAAGGGAAGAGTGGAAAGGTAACAGCAGCAAAGATATCAACTGTACATAAGCCAGACTCTCCCCATCCCAGGTCCAAGGGTGCAGCCAATTCATGACCATAAGGGACAGACTTTGTTCAAGCTGTCCCTTACTGTCACCTCCTCAGGACTTTCCACCAGGAAAACCTAAAGCTCCAAGTCTGTCATGCAAGTATGAGCTTCAGAGCTCTGGCCAAGGAGCACCAGGATGCTTCAGTAACACACCTAGTCGTCTGTCAAAGCATCTGCTACAGCTCTGACAGGTCAGCACCGACATGATCTGGACCAGGCTGATGGCATGAGAAGCCAAATCACTCACACACACAGGATATCTTTGTTTTTCGCTGAAAGATGTAGCTACAACATCCTTCAGAAGCCACCTGCTTTCCAGCCCTGAGTGTCAGAGGTCAAAGCACCCTACTGGGACTTCTACAACCCCCTGGGGCCAGGGGGGAGAGGTTTAGTTTCATCCCTCTGCTGCAACCCCTGCCTCAGCCCAAAGGGCTGTTCCTGGCAGGGACAGAGGGGCCCCAGGAGGAAGGATAAGGAGCATTTACACTTCATTGTTCAGGGGATCAGATAAGGGAGGGGTGGCTGGGCCAACACAATGCAGATCCTTACTGATAAGGAAAGGGAGGAGCCGCTGTTTCCAGGACAGATCAAAGATAACACCAAGGCTTTGAGAGACAGGATGTGGGGATCTGGATACCGAAAAACAGATGCACAAACTGAACCTGGTCTTACAGACATTCAGCAGCGCCATAAAAGTTCTACTGCTGGTTCAGAAAAGAGCTCCTCCGGTGTGTTAACAGCTGGACTCCAGGCCTGCAGACACTCACATGAAGCACTTGAACCAAGTGCAGAGGAAATGGTAAGGCAAAGGGTTGGGCTGACCTGCATGGCATCTTATCTCACTCCAGATCCAAAGCGCAGGTGCAGGACTGTCACAAACAGCAACATGTACTTGCAGCTGCACAGCTAAAGCAGCCTTGTGAAGACTACCATGGTTTTACAAGTGCCCTCAGAAGCAGCCCTCAAATTAGCGAGGGGAATCCCTAAGTTCTCTACAAGAACATTTTGCCTGCACCCTACAAGTCACTTGGCCTCCCCAGAAAAATGTAACCCAGGGCATCTCTTACCATCAAGAACCTCATCTGGCTTCCTCCTCTTCTCATAGATGAAGATGATGGTGACAAGGACAAGGACTTCTGCCACAATACCCAGGAAGGGCCAGAGCGCTGCCAGGCGGCTGCGCACACGCAGGTTGACCACAGCGCTGCTGGAGCCGTAGGAGTTGGTGGCATTGCAGTGGTAGTCACCAGTGTCCTCCTCAATGTTCAGCTTGAGAATGCGCAACTCTGTCTTGCTGCCGTTGAAATTGATAATGTACCGACCAGAGCCGTTGATGATGGGCTGGAGGGAGAGAGAAAGGGCGGTGCTCACATCAGGGGTCCTACCACTAAGGAAACCTTCCTCATCACAGCACTGAGAAGGCTACTTTGAGAGAGCAAATTCTGACAGGACAAGGTCATTGGCTCTTTACTGGGGTGCAAGGGAGGAAGAACATAGAATGGTGGGGGTTGGAAGGGACCTCTAGAGATCATCGAGCCCAACCCCCCTGCCAGAGCAGGGTCACCCAGAGCAGGCCACACAGGAACAGAGCCAGGTGGGGCTTGAAAGTCTCCAGAGGAGACTCCACAACCTCTCTGGGCAGCCTGGGCCAGGCTCTGTCAGCCTCACAGGAAAGAATTCTCCTCATGTTGAGGTGGAACTTCCTGTGTTCTATCTTATACCCGTTATTCCTTGTCCTATCACAGGGCACCATGGAAAAAGAGACTGGCCCCTTTCACTTGCCACCCACCCCTCAGATATTTATAGACATTAATAAGATCCCCTCTCAGCTGTGTCAAGATTAAGCAGCCCCAGTTCTCTCAGCCTTTCTTCATAGGAGAGATTTTCAAGTCCCTTAATCATGCTCATAGGTCTCCACTGGACTCTTTCCAGTAGATCTCCACCTCTCTTGAATTGGTGAGCCCAAAACTGGGTACAGTATTCTAGGTGTGGTCTCACCAGGGCAGAGCAGAGGGGGAGGAAAACCTCCCTAGACATCAAACCACAGCACTTACTGTTTGACCATTTTTGTACCAGACCCAAGTGATGACTGGAGGGAAAGAGGAACTCTTGCAGGTCAGCACGCCTGTGTCCCCCTCATTACCATGCTCGGACTTCTTGTACGCTGTCACTTGGGGTGGAACTAGGGCAAGAGGAGAAGAAAACCAGACACCTGGTTAGAGAAAACACTTAGGAGATGCATAGTCCTTGCTGTCTACCTCACCAGAACTGGACAAAGCTACCTATTGAGCTTGACTTCAGTCAAAGTCATGAGTTTGTGGGTCTATTCCCCCCTCACTTGCCCAACGATTGGCATTTTCAGAGAGGAAAGTGCATCAAGCTGCTACAAGAAAGGCTCAGACAGATTTGTCCACCCAGAATCATCCCTCTTGCGTTATCCCCATGGGAAAAAGGCCCACAGCAGAATGCAAAGCTGAAGATGTGGCACTGCAGACACTTCAGCTGCCTCACAGAGCAAGTCTGGTAGGACCTGCATAGAGTCAGTAAGGGCTAAAAAGGAAGCAAGCTGAAAAGTGACAAAGCCAAACATTTGGAAGATCACAGTTTCCCCAATCCCCTCATCAGAGCCAGAAGCGAACATCTGAAGCTACCTGAAATATTCACTTGTCCTGTTATCAACGGGTTTGATTTGTAGACACATTCGTAGACACCCGAGTGCTCTTCCATCTTCCCCTCAATTCTACAAAAAAACCAAAACAAAACAAAACCAAAAAAAAAAAAAACAAAAAACCAAGTCAGGGGGGCTTTCAGCACAAACTTGGCCACAAGCAGAGACCAGACTCCAGGCCCATGGACATAGCCATCAATAAGCACCAACAACCACCTCCACAGGCAGCTTCTCCTGTCCCAGCACTCATATTTACACAGTACCATGTACCTACAGCCACCCAACTCTCCACCCTTCCCTCCTCACACACTGAAGATGGCAGGAGAGGATTTCACACACCAAGTCTGACAGGGGTCTGTCACATTGATGACCACCGGGACCTCCCGATCTTGTGTCCTGAATCCCCCAAAGCAGCAGCTTTCATTCCCCAACTCAAAGCACTCATCATCAGGGTGTCTACAGAGGGAGTGAATTTAAGGCCTAGGCTGTGAGCTAGTACTGAAGGGAACCAGGAGCACCAGGACATCACACTCACCAGGCACTTCAGAAGTGGCCAACCCTAGGCTCCTTAACAAACAAAACCACAGCCTAATGAGCAAAGCCAACTGAATCGGAAATGCAGCAAGAGGGTCTTCACACCTCATGTAAATTCACCTCTAAAGGAGACAGCTGAGGAGCTTAGGACAGATTCAGAGGAAAGTCCAGTCAGAGACACAGCCAAGGAACATCCAGGCTGGGTTACTCTGGACTCACCCAAGCATAGGGACAACTCCCCCATTTTCATTTTCTCAAAGCTGCTGCAATGAGATTTAGTGGATTACGCTGCCCTGCACAAACCTCTTGTTCTGCAGCTTAGCGACACCCACTCGAGGGACAGGGCAGACAAAGTTTTGGTCCCATGGCTGCACTGGGACAACAGGCTGTTTGTTTAGTTCTGCTGTGCCTGGTGCTTCCCACTTCCAAAAACCACTTGGCTGAGGAATTGAGGTCACACAAGGGAGGCTGGGTTATAAATACTTTAATCCTTGTTCAGCTCCCTGTTGCTATGGGGAGACAGGCACGTCGGCACTGCCATACAAAAGGACATGATGCCTCTACAGCTGCTGGGCCAGAGCCAGTCAGGCCTGACTGTAATCAAAGAGGAAAGCTCAGTGCACACTCACAATGCGGCTGGTGCTGCCGCTTCTGCTCAGCTACACCCTGCAAGTGGCTTTGGAGCATCAGCCAGACCTTGCGGGTGGCTTTCCAGCCTGCTCCATAAGGACAGGTGGACTTTGGAAAGGTAGATAAACCCCAAAGGCAGACACAACACCTGCTGGAGCCTTTTGTTCTATACATGGCCTCTGAGGAGCAGGAAGATGATGTCTCACACGGGTCCTTCAAAAGGTCTCTCAGAGCTCAGGGAAATGTCTCTAGTGCAGTGATGTCAGTGCGAACACAGGCCAGGGGCAGACCTGGCCAAGCTGCACCTCACAAACCATCTGAAATCCAGCATAAAAACATGAAGCAGCAAAACCTCTTACCAAGAAGATACTTACTTGTGCCATACAACTTCCCCGTCCTCCTTTTTGCCCCCTCCTCCCCATAAAGGAGAACATGTTGGACTTTACCAAAATTCTGTTTAGCTCATCTTATATCCCAAAGTTTAAAAGCTGAGATTTTCAGCAAGCCCATGAGCATGTAACTTTGGGTTCTGCTGACAAGAAACATTGACTGCCTCTGGTAAAAAAACCTGCCTGCTGTGTTCCCATTCTCTGGCCTTGTCCCCAGCACTCACGTATAACTGGTGAAGGCACTCGACTCCATGTCTGTTTGCAGCACCTTGTCGCCATGTGTCCACTCATGGCCATCAATGGTGGGGTGTGGTGCAGTCATGTTACAGGTGAGGATCAGCTTGCCAGAGACGCTGGTTACCTGAACTTTGATGTCTGGACCTGTATTTGTAAAGAATTCAACTCAAATTAGCACATGGTATATTCCAGAGGATCACCACCCAAGGACCTTTGATGCCAAGAGTTACCAAACCCACAGCTCCTTGTTTCTCTCTCAGCTTTCACTTACCTCTGCAATCCCTTTCCTACCACAACTGACCATTCCAGCACAGGAGACCCAAAAACCAGCCTGGCTGCATCTAGCAACAGCCACTGCTGCAGGGGCTCCCGCCAGCAGCAGGATTGCTGCCGGTGTGTTCTGGATAATTCTGATCCTCCTGCTGTCCCTACAACGGGTGCGGCTCCAGCAAAGCCGAGTGTTCAATAAGCAATGGAAAAAGGTTGTACTGTGAAGGGCAGAGTGCCCTCGCTGTGCCACCACCTTCCAGGCTCTGAGCAGATGTGGACACCTCCAGGAACATTAACGGATGACAGTTGGGACCCTCTCTGGAGAGGGGCAGCAAATGAGACCATGTGCGATCAGTACATGCATCATCTGATGCAGCCCAAGAGATGACATTTACCCCAGGAAGACCACACAGAACCATGGTCACAAGAAGGTCCTGGGCCTCCACGTGCCAAGCAGCAGTAAATTATGCAACATGACTTGGGGATTTCTGCAGGTAGGAGGCAGTCCCAGAAAACCACTGCCATGAGCAGCAGCCCCAGGCTCTACAGGTCCTGACCTTCACCAAACCTCAAGCTCTTTGAAGACAGGAATTTTGCTTTTCCTCCTACCCAAATCCCCCTGGGATAAGGTTCTGCTGGAGTTCTGTCATCTCCAGCCTATTTATGGTAAGAAGACTATGCTGCTCTAACTTCAGGACTTGTTGTTAGACCTCTGCAGGATGGTAAAACTCCCTCTCACCAACACAGCTCTGTTACTCAAAGCAGCCACCTGCTAGGTCCCCAGTTCAACCACCAGCTCTAAGCAGAGGGAAACTGGTCACTGCCACAGGACAAGCAACTACACCACACTCAGCGTCGCACACAGACACGGCCACTTCAAAAACGGTTGCATCTCAAGAGACTCAAAGCAGGGTTTTTTTGTGGTGTTGTTCCCCACAGCTTCTATCAATCACTAGCACAGAAGCGAGTTTGAGGCAGGACTGGTCACCAGAGCAGGAGCCGTACGAGCTGCAGGAAAGGGCTGGTTTGTCAGTGGTGGTTGGGGCAGAGTCTACTACAGCAGAATTGAGACTCAATTCTGCGGGTTCAGCACCAGGACCTGGGGGCACTCGGGAATAAGCGTAACGTTCCGGGTCTTTGGCTCCAGAAAAGGTGCAGGATTGCCAGAGGGTGTTTTGGTTGGGAAGCCACAACCCTTTTTGAGCAGGGCCATTTTGGGTGAAGTCACGGGTGGTGCAGGAGATGACAGAGGAAGGGGAAAGTTCACTCAGTTCTACAGCTGGGGTGGGAGGGTGAGGGGAGCTTTTGGGAGCCACAGGACACAGGTGCAGGGGTGAGCACGGCACGAGACTCGACACCGGTGTCTGAGCGAGTGCCAAGGCCTCGGAGCGGCCACTCACGTTCAATGACAAAAACGTTCGCCTGGGAACGGATCCACTTGACTTTGGGGCTCTTCGACAAGTGGTTGCGGTCGGGGTCGTTGCTAGCCCGGCACTCATACATGCCCGAGTCGTCGCCCGTGAGGTTTGCGATGTAGATGGTGCTGGTAGAGTGCAGGTTGTAGGTGGCGTTGATTTTGACACGGTCCTGCCATGCACCATCCCAGAGCTGAGCATAGGTCTCATTGGGGTCGTTTCCCTCAAACCACCACTGGATCTCAGGGATGGGATTGCCAATCGCCTCGCAGTGCAACTCGACGCTGTCCTGAGTCAGTCTCTTTTGAGACAGCGGTGACTTTATAAAGCCAGCTATGAGTTGAAGAGGTATTAGTGCAAAGTGTTAGTGCAAAGCAAAAGAATTTATCCTCTACAAGCAAAGAAAACCAAAAACCAAAACAAAACACTCAGCCATTGAGAAGAGGCCCCACACAGCCTTTAGAGCACTGTGCTCTTCCCTCCCTCCCCTCCACGCTCACTGAACTCTGCCCAGCTCGGACAGGGCTGCTGTTTAGAGCTGTTGCCTCTCCAGCCGACAATAGCCCTGCAATTGTGCTGCAAAACCACAACACACAACCCAGCACTGAGCACTTGCACTATAGACAAGAAACCCATGCTTGTGTCATCACTCTGCTCATGAGGATGCCTGGGAGATACTTTTAAACACAGTATTATGATAACCTTTTTTCAGGGGAGGAACTTCTAACAGTCTGTGAGATGTCACAGCCTGGTGAGGAAAGGTGTAAATTTGTTGTCATACAAAGAGTGAAATCGCACTTCTCATCTCAGGCAAGGGAACTTTGCAGAACTATTGCAGCAGTAAATGGTTCATTAAAAGCAGGAGAAGCATCTGCAGCTACAACCAGCTTGGTTTTTTTTTTTTTTTTTTTTTTTTTTTTTTTCTCCTCCAAACTCATCCTGCAGAGAGGCAGGGGGGGTGTCAGCTTTTGAAAGCAGACAGTCCAAAGGTGGGTCCGTAAGCCACCGGACTTCAACCTGTGCTGCCAAACATCTTCAGGCCACTAACCAGGGCAGGACAGACACTCTGACCAGTGGTCCCCCCACACAGCCCACCCGGATCACAGCCAGGGCCCCAAGGAGTCACTCAGGGTGGGGGAAGGGGGAGCACACAGGGCAGGAAGGGAGGCTCCAGCAACAACACTCCAGGAAAAGACATCCCCTGCAGGTCAACATCACTTACGTGACTCAAGCCCAGGCAGGTTTTAGAGTTAAATTGCACCATGTCCTTCCTGTACAGTGACTGCACCTCAGACATGCCCACGGTTAACTTTTGGGCCTTCTTTCTATGCACCCAGACAGCTTACAGGGAAGCCAGTTACTAAGAACTCAAGGTTCATGATTACATACAACCCTGCCATTTATGCATCATGCCATACAGGTACAAGGAAGATGGCTTTGGGAACAAATTTTGTTTGGGTTTGAATATCTGAAGATGTTTTAATTAGAAATCCTATGGCAATGTTTGTGAGTGTAGAAACAGATCAGCCTGACGAAGCCAAGTTCACTTAAGAAAAATATGAGTAAGTCTGCAAAGTGTCAGAGGCCTGAATAAATCAAAGGGGGGAAAAAAAAAAAATCACATTACATACTGAATCTTTAAAAGACTGGAGGAATAAACATGGCTGGAGGAAAAGGAAGGAGACATCTAACCCTTACCCAAGCCTGACACTGTTAGGAGAGGGATGATACCGCTATTTAAGGAGGGGGAGGTGACTGGGGTCCCAGAATGCAGATCGGCTGTAGGCAGCTCTCCTACACCACGTTTCACTCCTGGAACCACCACTCAGCATGTGCCAGGTGGGTTTATACCACACTCCTGGGATCAAACACTCCCAACCACCCTCATTGTGAAGATTCATGGAACTAACTGTGGTACTTGTAGAAGCCCGTCCTGTTTTAACCACCACCTGGTTTAAACTGAGTGCTAGAAAAAGATCAATGGTGCTTGTCTTTTTTTCCAAAGACAAGGTGATTAAGGTACGCTGACAAAATAAGCTATTGCAAGGTTATTTGCACCGAGTTAAAGGGCACCTCCTGCCCTTCAGACAGGCCACAAAGCTCCAGCAGGCAGCAACAGCAGCGAGTACCATGGGGCAGACCAGGCACCCAAACGAAAACTGGCACTTGAGGTTGGAAGGGTGGCAGACGAGCACAGCCAGTGCCAATCTGCTGGGATCAATACCAGTGACTCCAACATTCCAAATGGTGACAGGCTGGGAGTCAAAATCTGCTCACAAAACCAAGGTATCCTTCCCAGATATGAATGGGACACTTCTGGGTGCAGAGCAGTGTCTGATCAAGCTGGAGAGTGGTGAGGGCAGAAAAGACCAGATAACACTCTCCCTAGTAACCTTCAGACTATAAACAACCTCTACCCCACCCTCAGCAGAGGGAGGAGTCCTGTGGTGTAAGCAGTGTCTGGAACCCCAGGACCAGAAGAGGCTGGCAGGAGCCTGCACTGTCCTGCAGCATCCACTCTCCCCCCTGGGAATGACCTTTGTTTCTTGGCCTCGGGAAGGGATATTTGAAGCTCTGAAACTTTTTGCTGATTCCACTAACAGCTGTAAAAATCTCTTCAGAGGACTTCAGCTTTGCATAACCAGGCAGTCGCAAGCCAGCAAAGGCAAGGTGCCTTCGGTCAGGATACATCCCCCAAAGCAGGTAAAACCCAGAGCAGAGCCTCCAAAGCCCTGCAGCCAGGGCAGAACACACGCGTTACACAACCAGCAGCCCCGTGAAGGGAGCAGCTTTTCCTTCAAGTCTCTTCAGACCAGGGATAGAAACAACCTCCTCACATCTCATGCGCGTCAATCCCTCTGAGAAGGAATCACTCAGCAGGCAGAGGGTGTGAGGAGCAGCCCTTCCAGGTTAAAAAAAAAACAAACAAAAAACCAAAAGCAAACAACAAAACCAAACCTCAAATTCTACCCCGTGGGTGTGAGGTTTTGTAGGTTCTCCCGTGCCCGTCTGTCCTGCAGAATTAAAATGCAGCTCTGCCACAAGGCAATAGCTGGTGTAGATGCTGCTTTTGCTGCACCTGGATTTTTCAGTCTTCCCACTCTACTGCCTTCAGTCTCTGGATTTAGCTCTACTACACCCAGCGCAAACAGGCTACAATTTTTTAGTACCTGCCACGCTAAAGAGCCAGGAACAACCACCCACCACTCAATCAAATAAAAGCCTTTACCATCGGCATCTCGTGAACCAGAGGCTGCAGAGACCCACAGGCAAAACACTCACTGCATTTGCCTTGGCTCACCTGCCAAGGCTCAAGAACAGAAAGAATAAAACATCAGAGCAACAGCACATGGCTCCTTGGGCTTTGGAAGTAGCCAACAACAAGCTCCTGCAATGGTCAGCTTCCCAACCGCCCCATCTCTCCATGGCTGGAACCCAGAGAGCAGGCATTGTTTCCTCCTTAGGGGATTATCCACTTAAGCACCATGTGAACATGTTTAAGGTTTTAAAGCCTCGAGATGTCTCACTCCTCCTAAGCCCCTTGGAAAACAGCAAGGAATAATAAAAAGATTTTTAAGGGGGGAAGCCAAACTCCGTTCTCCATTTCAAGGGACCGATCCCGGGAGGGACAGACCCCAGGACACCCACTCGCCGCGCTGAGGGGCCGGCGGAGCGGCCTCGGTCGGTCCCCGGTGGCTGCTCCGCCGGCCGCTCAGCGCCGCTCCCCCGTCCACGTTCCGAGCCCCGCCGGCTCCCCCACAACCCTCCGCCCC
>JAAGNO010004412.1:21599-31783 GCA_033439905.1 Ceryle rudis | reverse complement strand
CAGATGAACCTTATAAAGAACTTCCCGGAATATAGCTGGTGCATTGGAAACGGGTGCTCTGATTTCACACTCTTACAGTCTCCTTACTTGTCTCAGTAAAGGCTAATTCATGAGATATCAAATCAGACAAAAAACCAAACCAAACAACAAAACAAGTAAACAAGAAAAAAAAAACAAACCCCAACCTAAAACCTTTATGTACGAATAAGAGAAGAAAAGAGAGCAGAAAGAGGATTTGGTCTTTCTCCTCTTTTTTTGTTCTGTGTTTTGCTCACTAGTGTAGCTGCCTTTGAATCATTAACATAGTTCTGCCTTACAAGAAGGGCTAGTAGAAGAACAATTACGTGTTTTTTTTCCTGAGGCACCTTTTTTTTCATGAAGATGCTTTTGAATGAATGCCTTTTTGGAGTGCACTTGAAAGTTTAAAGAGTGGTGATAGTATCTTTTGCGTAATTTACAGCTAACGGAGTGATTCCATTTTCACTTTGGGTTCTGATTAATATTGTATATCAACAACATTATCCATAAGCCTCAGAAAATTTCTGTTGATTTTGGCAACAGGGCAGATGTTAGTGAAACATTTTAAGCTTCTATCATTGTTTTTGTGACCCTGTTCTGCTTTTAGAAATATGTATCAGGTCTGACTGAGCTGGAGTTAATTTTCCCCATAGCAGTCCTCCCAGTGCTGTGCTTTGCATCGAGAGCTGGAAAGGTGCTGATAACAGATGTGTGTTGTGGCTGCTGCTGGGCAGGTGTCACACAGCAACAAGGATGGGGTTTTTTTCCAACATTCCACCTGCAGTGGGATGGGGTGGACAAGATCTTGGGAGGCGACATGACTAAGACAGCTGTCCCAAACTGACCAAAGGGATATTGCATACCATATGATGTCAGCTCAAAAATAAAAGCTAGGGAGAAGGTTGGATGGACACACACACATGACACAACACATCCATTTGTGCTCTGGAGCAACAACTCTGCATACTGGAGCCCTATTTCCTGGGAAGAGGGCCAATCTTTACCTGCTGATGCGAAGTAGAGAATAAATCTTGTTTTCCTTTGCTTTGCTTTAATTAAACTGCCTTTATCTTGACCCACGTGGGTTTTTTCCATCTTGTTTTCTTCCCCTTGTCCTGCTGAAAGGTGGAGGAGCAACAGAGTGGCTTGGTGGGCACATACTGCCCAGCCAGGGTCAACCCACCACAATGAAAGTATGTTGGTTGCTTCAGGAGACGCAAGGAAGGTCGTAGTGTGTGCCCCCTTTTCTCTTAGTTTGAAAACTGATCACTGTTAAAATATGGTCTGCTCCTTTTGCTTTGCATGCTCCCTTAGGCTGCAAGAATGATGTGAAGATATAGGATTTAATGAAGAAAAGCAATGCTCATACAACATAGATCATAAATAATTTTAGTACCTGCAGTTTAACTGATGCTTGCTTGCATCAGCTTCGCAGGAGAACGATGTTTGAAGAAATAGGAGCAAGGGAATGACGTGAGATTTAAATACTTCAGAATGTACTTTTGCAAAGGCAAATTGTAAGTTCTACAGTTCACAAATGCGTGTAATATTGCTTGGACCTACTTGTGATTAATGGTCGATGATTTTTCTGCACTCCTTGCCATGCTTTTTCAGCGTGTTTTGTGATATATTTTCTAAATTCTCAACACAGATCTTCTGACAGAATCATAGATCTGAACTATCTCATAGTACTTCAGTGTCTCAAATAAATAGGTCAAATAATCCTAGAAACGGTGTTTGTTAGCTTTGAATCGATAGTGATGAAGTTTCTCTGTATTCTTACTTGCTCAAACTTCTGTCTAATCTATCTTTGTTCTCTTCTTCTTGTGCAATCTTTTCCTTGCTTCCAGTGGCTGCTACAAAGAACAAAGCTAGAGGTGAGTTTCTGCCTGCACTTCAATTTGCATTGCATGGTTCTGCAGCCCACATATTTTCTCATAAGGTTTCTTCTGCTTGTCCAAAGTGAGAAAGACGTTTTTAGATCTTATGGTATAATAGATATAGATTAATTTCTTACAATTTTGTAATTGCCCCTAAGTGCAGACTATTTTCATTGTTTATCAATCAATGCTACTCATACTGTAGTTTTGTTAATTGTTTTAATTTAGGAAGTTTTTAGGAAAAAGATACAACCATGTGCATTATATTTCTGAGCTGCATTATAGTAATGTAGGGATATTGATGGCATTTTAATCAAAATGAAGATGTTACATAAAAATGCTCATAAATATGTAAATGTAATTTATATTTTTTTATCTCTAGTCATAGTCATAAATATCTGAACAGAGAACAATGAACATAAGTGTCTCCTAAGCACTCTCCATCTTTTCACACTAATGTAAAATGATCATCGCTGTTTCTGAGGCATACTATAATCTCTACAGAGATTTATGACTTCAGAGCAGCAAGGTGATTGTCACAAATCAGCGTGACAAAGAAGTAAACCTTTCAGAACTAATCATGTAAGGTTAGTTATGCCTTAAACCATTTCCTGATTTTCTATGAAGCAGTGATGTAGCAAATGTAACCTGAAGGGTGTATATTTACTTGCCTATACATGTAAGCATATGCATACATGTATATATACATCTGTATGTGTGTGTATATATATGTGAAGACACATTTTCATAGAAAATCCTGAAAAAATGTATTTTACTCAAGTTTAACATTTCTGGTAGATAAATTTGAGTTGTTTTATAACTAAACTTCAGATTTTAAGGCAAGTATTTATGCTTGGTTACATGTAGTTCAGAAGTTAAGAACTCTCATATCCATTCAAAACATATTTTCTAGCTTGAAGATTTCGAACAATAACAATAATCAAATAAAACACAGCCAACTAATAGTGTTTATGTATTAGAATAATTAAATCAATAATTAAAATACAGCTTAGGGTTTTTTAAAACCCTTGCATGGCTTTTTTAAAAATCTTTTTCTCATAAACTTTGCATGCCTTGGATGTCATGAGCGAGGGGAGCGGATAAAGTCAAATTCACATATTTGCCTATGTATGCTATGAAGCTTGCTTTACTTTTTACTGTACTGTCATGTACTCAGTTGTGATGCTGTGTAACAATGGTCAAGAGTTTAAGACCTTCATAATCAAGGAAACAAACAAAACAAACCAAAACATATCCACAAAAAGCAAACTTTCAGCACAAATAAGCATAATCTCATCAATATTCAGCAATTACTTCACGTACCCATATATCGCCATTCAAACTGAAACTGCCCTGGAGGCACACAAATTATAAAACAAATCAGAATTACTCATGGGCCCCACTCATCTCTGAACATTAACACACCCTTATGTCAGAAGTGTACATGCATATTGAATAAAGAGTTGAAACTATATATAGTAAACTGGGTTTGACACTGTGGTAAAAGAAAAGCTCATAATCTGTAGCTATACATTATATTTGGACTTGTCTTGCTCAGTTGCACAGAGCCTTCAAGAAGGCATCAGCTTTTCCTTTGGTCCTGAACAGCCTTATGATGAAGTGACCCAGTATCCACAAGGAGTTCAGCCCTGCAATAGTCTGTCCTTTACCAAAAGCATAGGATTCATCTTGTAATCTCTTGTGGTGGAAGACATAAAGAATCTGACGTCTTACTGCTTTTGACATTGCTCTAAGCAGTAAAGAAGGATCTGTTCTTCCTTTTGAAGTGTAACACTTAGCTGGCAAGTTGTTTTCTAATACAACATTGGAAACAGCAACTCATAACTGAGGGAATGCTTTGCTGCTGGAGAAATTTCTCTTTGGGTATTTTATCCCCCTGAAATCCATCAGTCTTACATCTATGCTCCTATTTATGGATCTTCATTTTTCCTTTCTGAAAGTTTGGAATCTGTGATGCCATTTTCATCAAGGTGAAGTTGATGTTCATGCCTGCCCTGAGATATGAAAGTTTCAGAGCACGTTAGTAGGTGCTATTCTATGGGACCATCTGTCTTGAGATTTTGTTTGTTGTTTGTTAGCATGAGAAAACTCCTGCTGGTCTCCCAAGTCCTTCCCTCTTTTTGTGGAATGGTCTATAAGCAGAACATCAGAGCCCTAGTTCTTGAACATTGTATTCAATGCTCTTTCCTTAAGTATTTTCTCAGACTGTGTTGAAGGCTGTTTGTGTTAAGTGGTGTAAAGCAGCTGTTGAACTCTAGTTTACCCTTACTTTGTGGCACTTGGAATTAATTTAGGTTGGAAGGTCAGCTGGTCTGCAGGTCATTTGGACCTAGCCACTGCATAAGTAAGGCTCATTTAGATATGGTTGCTCAGAGCCTTCTAGTCAAATTGAAGTATCATAAGGATCAGAGATTCCAAGGCTCCAGGTTAGATTTGTGCTATCATTTCTTTGTTTTACTGTGGTGTTCTTATTTCTTTCTTTTTCATACTTTCCATTACCTACAATAAACTGCATGACAATTTTTTATGGTCTCCAGAAAGGTTAAATACTTGGATTTTGCATAGAAGGAAGGATCTTGCTTTGGACTTGGGTAAATGCTGCCACAGGACACTCATGGATTGAATACGTATTCTGGATAGAATACTTGTGACATTTCCAAGAAGTCTAGTTTAGAATGATTTGGAAGAGTAATGGGTAAAATTAAACATGAAACTGGTCATCCATAGCATTGAATTTGATGAAGCAGGAACCAAAGATGCCACCTGAAAATCTCAGACTAGATGACTTGAGCTGTTTCAGTTCATGAATATTTTAAGAACTGTTTCTTAATGCACCAGATAAGGTTTGTTCAATTTGAGGTCTATAAATTTGCATTTTCTCTATCAAAGCACAAGTTCGAAGACTTTCTGAACTCTTAAGAAGGGCTGTTGTGACTTTTTGGTGACCATATTGTTGCAGATATCTTCTGGCAGCAGTTAAGGATGGTTTCCAGGCTCAGTAGTCTTATCAGAGGTACTAATGATGTGCCAATTTTCAGACAGCAGGTGAAAGGGAGGCCAAGTGTATTCATTCAAATGTAATTAGTTGAGCAATGGAGTTCTGGGCTCTACATTTTCTCTTCTCTGATACACTCTGTGTCAGCTGCTATTAAAAAGTTATTTCCACAGTTGTCTCACTAACCTCATGCAGTTTGACACTTTATAACCTCTCAAAATTTAAACTGGAATTTCTGATTTCAGAAAGATCTCTTACTGTCTGCCTGTTGAGATGTACAACATTCCTTCCTGTTCCTACAACTCTTGAGGTCTGCAGATTAGAAATGGTGAAATTCTCAAGAAAAGTCCCAGAAAGAGACTTTTTGCAGAGGGGAAGATGTAACTGCCTTAACATTCCAGGATTCACGCTATCCAATCTATATAAAAACGTGGTGGGGTTTATTTTTTAGTTCCATGGAAAAGCGCTTTTTTTCTTTCAGCCATCCCTCCTACAAATGCAGAGGTACATTGTTTCTACTTTGCTTTTAAAATAGGAGACTGATTTTCTTTACGAAACATAAGATTAAATTTAGCTTTAACAACACTACTTAAAGCATACATCTCAATTTCTAATAGAAGTAATCATAGCACTGTCTAAATGCATCTTATCCAAGAGGCAAAGATCACTCTGGACTTTATTCAGTTGATTTATTTTGTTTGTTCTCATTATGTCAATAAAAGTGGTATCAGCTTATTTGAAGTTTAAGTCAGGAGGGATCATGTGAAGAATGTTGTAGAAATATACTCTGGGTAGTTGTGCACTGACTCATCTTTTACTTTTACAATTTGTTTCCCTAGACTTCGTTGTATCTTCATCAATGGTCATGTTCTACTCAACCATCTCTTTGATTTTTCTTACAACATATGATAAAGTTTATGGCATTGCTCTACATAATATTTGTCATCTTGGTAAATAATAGGTTTAGTCCATCTCATTGTCTTAACTGAAAACCAGACAAACCAAGAAAACTGTTTTCACCAGAATTCTCTGTATAGAAGACTTACAGTTTAGATCCTTTCTTCAGGACATTTAATTAGACAAACATACTTCTAATTCAAGGTAAAATTAACCTGAAATCAAGCAAGTAACACAGAAGTTGTCCATGTTAGGAACAGGATGAAATGAATGTACACAGAGGAGGCTGAGGTACTGCTAGTTGTCTTATTTGCATTATCTTTGCAAAGTTCTGATCTCTTCAGTTATTAACGTACTTCAGGCATTAGCTGTGCAGTCCTAGTGTTTTCTTAATTGAGGGACAAATAACTCAGGGTATCATCTGCATAAAAAATGACACACAGCAACATTATGATAAAAAATATGAACTAGTGGAAGTGTACAGATGCTAAAAGTGTGAATCCAGTATAAAGCCTAGGAAAACTCCATAACTCACAGTAGTTTGAAAGAGCATTTATTTATGGTTACCAGCTTTTACCACTGAGACATATAGAAATGAAAACCTGTCAGATTCCACTTGTAATACAAGGTCATTACAAAAAACTTGCCAACACTGTTGTAGTAGCATAGCCTGATTGAAATTTTTGAGATACTATTTGAATTGAAATACTGAAATAAAGGATCTCTTCTTTGTAAAATCTTCTGATATTTTTATTCAAAATATATTTTCACCTTCTAAAGGTAGAATTTTCATCTATTACTTTAAGGTAGTAAAAAAACCTTTCGTATTTATAAATGATTGTACTTTTGCAGGGGAACAACAAAGGTAATGAAGCCTTAAAACCCATTTCTTTACTGCCTCTTTGGTATTCTCTCCCTGGTAGTTTAGTCACTGTTTCCAGTACATAACCTCAGAGGTCCAGTTCTTTTCTCTGATTATTATATCATGTCTGATGGCTAAACCTGTGTGTTTGAAAGGTCTAGATTTCATTCCTAGGTCTGGTACAGTTTTTGTCTGTGATTTGTCATGGCACTTAAGGACAGAGTGTTTTCATATTCAGCAGTTCTGATGGGGAGAAAAGTGGTGATGAGGAACAAAATCTGATGCTTGCTTGTGAAAAGAGTGCACAGGAAAAGTTATTTGAAAGTAACCATATTAAGAGTGCAGATGGATTATGAAGGCATACATGAAACATTGCTCCTTCCTGAAAGCTTTTGCTGTTGACACTTATACAGGAGCAGGTATTTGAGAAATGAATTTAGGTAGGCAGTTGTTACTGTGTTTCTCCTGTTCTTGTTCTATTTTTTGGGGGGGGAGGGGGAAATTAATGTAATGGTTAGTCTCTAAATATTAAAATATGTATAAAAATATAAAATCTTTGTAACTGCAAAAGTTCACATTAGATCAAGATAATAGGTTATTTCTCAGTTTCAGTTTTCATCAGCTAACATAAAACATTATAATTACATGAGACTGTCAAAAATCGTATCTGTCTACTACATTATAATATATATGCCATTTGTCAAAAGAGATTTGGAAGACAAAGCAGTTGCCTGAGTGCTGAGGTTTTGGGGTTTTTTAAGATTCAAGTAATATAGGGCTTTTCTTTTTTTCCTTACAAACTTGAGCTGATCCTCAGAGGGAGAAAGCTGGAATCATAATGATGATAATAGTTCTTAACAAAGTTGGTGGTCGCTCTTTACCCTTTGCAATTATATTTGGGAAATACTTGGCCATTGCATCTGTGAGATCTAAATATCGAGACAGCTGAGACTTCCATATAACATTGTATGTACATGGACCAAACACTTGCCATTCTAGTTCCAGCCAGAATTCTGCCATTCAAGGTCCCAAGTTCTGCTACATACTAAGGAGACTGGGAAAACACGAATTGGCTTTTCCTTTCTTAGGTTGAATGATTATGATAGCAGCACTGGAAACAGCAGTTAAAAAAGCCTGAATATCCTCTTTACTGATTTTAATGCATTTTATTTCAGAATATTTTCCAGAGTAGATTTAACAAAGCAACCATTAATAGATTTGGTAATGTAACATGCTCATTAAAATTGTAGGTCACCATGGAATAAAGCAACTGTAGCAGCGTAGAAATAGCAAAGGAAAGTACAAAGCATCCCTTCAAAGAGTTCAGTAAGGGCAGGTTATTGCTGTTGACATGCCCTTTTCATTTAAGAGACATCTACACTGAGCCAACATGTCAGTCATTTATTGACTAAATAGTTTAATAAGCCATGTAGAAGAGTTTGGGATGGAGTAAGGTGGGGGGTTTTTTCCACTCTTGTGAAGTGCAATTTATGGGAGATGGACTCCAGGGAAGATGTTCCCTTTTGAGGCGGACCTGGTTGTCACAGACTAAAGCATTTTGTCAGTTCTTATTCCACAACTTTCCGATAGGCAACTCTTCCCTCCGCAGTGGTTAATACAAATTCTCATTGCTTGTTTTTCAATTTGTCTGTCCTCGTTTAGTTGTTAAGTATTTGAGACCAGATTGTCAAAAGCAGCATATTAGGAGAGTTTGCCGTACTTGAATAGAACTCTGCTGGAAATGTAGTTGCTTTATTTGCTATCTGAATGGATGTACTGTTGTAAATCTACTTGTGGTATTGAGCATTGAGCCCTTATGGCTCTCTGCAAAGAATTTTCATAGGCAGTGCATTGCATTCTGGATATGAAAGTATTGTGCACACAGGAGATGTAGACACATACTGCTGTGTGTTGGCCCAGTGAAGTCAATTTTCAGATTTCAGCCAGACAAAACATTTTACTTTGAAGTTAAAACTTCGAAGCACAAGCAAAAGGATATAGTGAGTACCCAAGATGTATTCACTGTATTTTATATGTGCTGTGAAATTGCTGGGCATGATTTCCTAATATCTGGCAGTTGGATGGAGTTGCTGCTCTGAAGCAGGTTGTCGACTTCTCTTTGTCCCAGATACTCTTTGTCCCTGATAGTGAAAAGGAAGTTGATCATAGTACCTAAAGACTGGAGAATAGATACAGTTGATGTACAGGTTACAGCAAACCCATGATCACTGATTCTTACTTCTCTGTTGATAGTTATAGATGCGTTGATAGTTATAGATGCTTTTTAAAGCATAGGCTTTTCTGTCAGGCTTGCCTTTGTTCCAGCATGCTTTTATAACCAAAGGAAGTGGAGAGAGTGCTTTTAAATAAAAGATTTTGATTTTTTTTTTCCTCAAGTGCTCATTTGAAAAACATAGGATTTGCACTGATTTTACACACTAGTTCAGTTCTCAGTATTTGCTTCTTAAATCTCTGTGTGAGATCAGATCTTCAGAGATTTTGTTTACTTTAGTGGACAGTGGTCAGTGAAACACATGGTGTTTAAATGGCTGAGGATTCACTATCACTGCTAATATTTGGTACTTTATATTAATACTAGCTTGGTTTCTTGGTTCAAGCATAGAAACAGAAGAAAGGAAGTTAAGACTTCCCCTTTTGTGTGCTACCATTGTTCTATAAAGGATCTTTAGAAGTTCATTTTAAGTAAGGATTATGTTCTGCATTACTCTGGGATTCTTTCAAGATCTAATAATTTCAAGGTCTTCCTCACATTTTAATTAGATTATGGACTGAATATAAGGGAAAGGTAGTGGAAAACACTTGAGCAGAGAACTATATATGGATTTTTATTTATACACAACTACCTCAAAAATCCAGTCTGATTAGAAACAATCATGGGGTTATTCATGTGGATCTATTGACTACAAGATCTAAAGGATCATTTGAGATGAAGGAGAGAAATATGCAGTGTTTGCTTACCATGCATGTTAGGTTGATGATTCTGAACTAACATCTTAACTCACTATTCAGCTGATTGCAGAACACCCAACTCCTTTTCCATTAAGTTGATTAACCGATTTTTTCACAAAAACTAGACAGCAACATCATATTGCCTTTATGCAGCTTCTCAGCTCAAGTAAAAGAACCAAAACTCTGTTTGGCCTATTGTCAATAACTGCAAATTTCAGTAGGAATCTATGTCATTAATGTTGTAGAAAGTGCTGCTGGCTCTCAGAAAGCTAAACAAATTAATAACTGTATTCCTGTTCTTCACAGATTGCTGTAGGTGCAAGTATGTCAACAGCAGTACCCTAGGAAAGAGAATAGTTTAGGATTTTCTTTTTAGGAATCTGGATCTATGAAATCAGTTCCAGAAGCTAAATACTGTAATGATAATTTTTTTTTTTTTTTTTTTTTTTTTTTTTGGCGAAAACTTAAACTAAAATTTTCTTTGAAATGGATAAAAAGCAAAAACAATGAAAATTTGGGGCTTTTTTTTTTTTTTTTTAAA
>JAAGNO010004412.1:1331-19461 GCA_033439905.1 Ceryle rudis | reverse complement strand
TTTTTTGTGTGTTGTTTTGTTGGTCGTTTGTTTTCGTTTTGTTTTGTTTTGTTTTCTTCTGATATGCCCCAGTAACACTGGCAGTTTTTGTAAATATTTCATTATTCCTTCTACAGGCAGCTACCATCTTGATTTGATCTAAATATCTTTCCAAATATTTGCAGTCATTTGTGTAGGTTAGTGACAACTATTTTAATAACTTTATCTTTTTAAAAATAAATTTTACTTTCTTTAGTGCTTTTGTGAACAACAAAGCACAATTTTCCATGACAATTCCTTAAAATAAGATGTCATATCAGAGATTTTGGCTGTAAAGTTGTCAGTCTTATCTGAAGAATGTTATGTGCTTTCCAAAGAACAAGAATTTGATTGACTTTTTGAGGTAAAGTATTCTAGCTCTTTGGATGCTTTTTAAAAACAAATGGTACATGTTATTTGGGAAGGTGGACAGCTATAAAAGATATTCTTGATCATCAAGTCCAGTCTCTTTTTATAGGCTTCACATACTACTGCTTCCATATATGCATTCTTGTGCAAAGCTGGATTTTTTGCTTCTTTGTTTGGTCCTTTTTCTGTTAGATTTGGTTTTGGTTTACTTCCTCAGATGGTTTTTGGTTAGGGAAACTCTGAACCCTTCCCTTACAGTTGTCAGGCAGTCTTCTAGTTTCTAGAAAGCTGCTTATTCACATAATTTTCTCTTACATCAGCATTTTCTTTAATTATAAACTGATCTTCTTCCCCTTCATTCTTTATCTCGTAGAGTAATACACAGATAATTATCACATCTTCTCTCAGTCTTCATTTCAGTAGAGAGACAGATATTTTTCAGTCTCTTCTCTTTGCAAGGTGGCCTGGGCCACACACTTCCCGTGTGTTGCAGTGTGAACTACCTGCTGTTGAATTAAGTGACCAAAATGGTCAGCAGTGTTTTATGTAGGGTTCACCCCATCTTTTCTATCAAGCCTTCCTGTGTCTATCACAAATACTTCAACTGGCTTGCCTTATGACTGCTTTCTTTGAAGCTGCTTCATATTGGTCGTTCATAGTCATCCAGTTATAAATCAGAAAAATTAGTCTTCTTCCTGTTCAGTTGTTCTCATCTAATGAGATTCTCCTGTATAGCTGAAGTTTCCATTATTAATCCACAAGTACAAGACTTTTATTTCAATTCTATTACTGCAGTCATAAAGATTGTCCAGCACTTCGTGTGAGACATACCAGTCCTCTTCTGTATGAATGATACCTTTAAAGATTTTGTCATTAGCTTGGCCATGCTGCTAATAAAATTATTATAAATATAGAAAAAGAAAGAGTGGTGAGAAGTACTTGGAAAAAGCCCAAACATTAATGACTTGCCTCAAGTCTCTTCTTCCTTTTAGCTCCAGCCAGACACCATCTCCCATATGCAAGTTCTTCATGTTTCTCACATTTTCTTTGCTGGTGTCTTCTACCCAATTTACATGGAGTCTCATTCTAATATATTTAAGCGAAGGTTTAGCTACTAAATTTTTATTGTCTGCCAGTAATCAGAGTAGACTCAACTGATCTATGTTTGTTAACTTTGTATTAATTTGCAAATCTCGGGTGATTTTCCAGAGTTTCTGTTCCCTTCTTTTATCTCATCCTGGTCATTTTCAGTGGAAAAGAAATCACCTGTCCTTCACAATCTACACAAGATGACTTGATGGTAGATTTGTTAGGTAGGGATATTTAGTCTCAATAACTGATGTTTAGGAGGTGTTATGCTGTTTAGTAGTAATAAAATATCAAGCAGTGGGATTCAAAAAATACAAATTATGTCTATATTACAGCTATACTTCATATATAATAATTCCTTGATAGATGTTTTTTTTCCATCTCTCTTAATGTAATTTTCTGCTGGCCTTTTTTCATTCCTTCACAGTTGGCTTATTACTTTATCTGTATCATAAGTACATATAGTAATTCTTGTGCTACATATCCAGCAGTATTGTATTTGGCCAAGCTATGTATCTTTAAAGGACTTTATTGGACGAGGGTTTTTTGTTGGTTCGTTGGGGTTTTTTTTGCACCTTTTTGCATGTAATTCCACGAGTGCCTTATGTGTCAATAGTCTTCCTAACTACTACATGTACTGCAAATCCTATTACATAATTTGTTACCTGTGTGCTTGTTATTCACACTCTCTATTTCATCAGTGCATCAGTGATGGCCTTTAAAATGATTATATAGGTATTTTTTTTTTCCCCAGGCATTCATAATATTATATGTTATAAAGCTTTCTCTTGCGAATTCTTGGGATTCAGGCATGCTTCTTGTTGTAGAGTTTTCACAGTGACCTTGTGACAGCCAGGGAATGACTTTTTTCCTCTTTGAATATGTGCAATATCACAACCGGACTTGCTGCTCCTGTAGAGGCACAACTTGTTACCCTGTCAATAACTTGGTGTAGTGTCATGGGGAGCTCAACACCTGTTCCAGTGCTCCAGTGTCCATGAGAGATTAATGTCTTGTTCGTCAGATCATTTACTTAGCTTATGGGTAAAAGTGTATATTCACTTAAAAAAAATGGTTGTTTTTCATTTATGGAACAAAGGCTTGAAAGGACAAAATATAATACAGTATTGAGATACATGTAGCAGAGAGAGAAACTAGCTGCTTCATCTAGCTTCTACATACCTCTCGTAGGAGATAACAGGAATCTGTTATCTTGACTTATAGTTTCTCCTCCTTACACTGTCTTTAAGATGCCTTCCCATTCTTGGGGCAGAAAAGAGGCCAGGAGACAAAACTCTTGTCATGTCCTCTGGATGGTTCCATGCTAGAATGCCAAAGTCTGATTTATTTTCTTCTAATAAAAATTATATCCTTAGATTTGCTACTGGCACAGTATTCATCACTGCGGAAGGTACTGGGAGTATCATTCTTCCCACCTCTGAAAGTCTGTGGACTTACACTAATATCAGCCTTCATTTAAAAAAAACCCAACCAAACAAACAACCAACAAACCCCCCAAAAAACCCAAAAGAAACAAACAAAAAAATCCACACCAAAACCACAAACTAAAAAACCCCACCCAACTCTGAAATCTTTTACATCACATCATAGAATCATAAAATCATTCAGGTTGGAAAAGATTCTTAGGATCATTAAGTCCAACCATTAACCCTACTCTACAAAGATCATACCTAAAGTGTGTCCCTCAATGCCACCTCTAAACGACCCTTAAACACATCCAGGGATGGTGACTCATCCACCATTTAACATCATGAGAGATGTTAAATGCAGTTTCTGGCTAGGTTCATTAGTGCTTCTTTTCCTCTCTTTTTTGTGTTGAATACAATACCTACAGAATGAAACTGGCAATAAAGAGTCTTGATGTAGGAATATCCTGACCAGCACTGCTATTGGTTTTACAGGGTCTCCCGAGCATCCTGTTACTATGAGTTCTTGCGATTTTCAGCACCGTGTGCTTTCTGAGAAATACCTCATCACAGCAAAATTTATAGTCAAAATGCTTTCTTAAGCATTGTCAGAAAGGTCTGTCTAATGCACCACCAAATCTAGTTCTGAGGAGCTAAAATAATTCCCAATAGATTCCCATCTACCAGCTTCTTCAAAATTAATTTGTCACCCACAAAAATATTTTTTGCCATCTCTGTTTTTTTCATGCAATTGCTATTCAAAGCTTCACCTTTATTTTTATCTTTCACGAAAAACTCGTGCTTTTGTGGTATTCTAACCATGATTGCTATTGCACCTTATTTCTATTGCCCCTGTAACAGAAGGCACTTGTCTACAGTTCCTGCATTTTGCTGTCCATATTCTTCACATTAACATGCAAATATTTTTGCTTTCACTAATTGAATTAGGCACATCTTTTCACCAGCATGTCTTATGCATGCAAATGCTCTTCATATGCAGGTTTAGGACTGGTTTTCTTATATTTATAGACTGCTACAGTGATGCATCTCAATTTACAGTGGTGTCCTTACTGCCCTCCTATGTATTAAACCCACATTTGGAGAGTACACAGAATCTCACAATCCTCTCACTTCACTTCTCTAGTCTGAGATGCTTCCTGATAAGCAGTTCAACCTAAATCATAGAAAACTGTTTTGAGTCAGTCTGTCGTTTTAAAGAGTTGTGTTTCCAGTGAAAGCATTAAAAATTTTTGCTTTAATTTGTCTAGTCCTGGAGGTATTTACTTTTGTTGCTGTTCCTTGTTATATTCCTTGTTTCTCCCTTCTATTTCCTATACAAAGAACAGGAAGACTTATGACCTAGATTTCTTAATCTTGACATATATTTTTGACTTTGTTGTTTTATATTTTTGTTGGGGTTTTTGGGTTTTTTTTTTCCTTTTCTCTTTCATCATGATTGTTTGTTATATTGAACAGTGTATTAACTTATACCAACAGTATGTAAATATAAAAGTGCTTGAAGAGTAAACATAGGAAAAAAACCAAACAAACTGTCTGTTGACTATATAGGGACATACCACTGTTTCCTTCTGAAGTAATGCAAGAACACTGTCCTGTTAGAACCAAGAGCATAAAGCTCAGGTGCTTTTGATATAATTCTCCAGCTATTTATTGACCAAAAATGTATTGGTCAACACTCTGAATTGCTTCTAAGTACATGCATACAGTTACTGCCAGTGCTTTCCTTTCCTTGTGAATAGAATTTAATCTCTTAGGTGAAATGGGAATTCAACAGAAGATGAATCTGTCAAAAAAAGGATCATACTATTGCCAGTCCTCACTGTCTGTAAGGTCTGCAAATCTTTTGATGTGTCATGTTAATGTGTTAATAAGAGTAAGGCCTTTTTTTTAAAAAAATTTTTTTTTTGAACTTGAGTTTTACATGTCCTTTGATTTATGTAAATGCCTAAATGGAAAACAGTTTTGTGGATGAATGAGTGTCCAAACAGCAGTTTGAGCATCTTAGTACTCTGAGTGACATTCAGTGATCTCTGCACCCTTTTGCTGTGTCTCATTTTATCCAATACTAACAAGAGGAGAAGCCACCTAACTGAAGCAGGGAGCTGTGTAATAAGTGACACAGTGGGAAAGAAGTGGCTCATAGTGGCAATGGGCAAATACCTTCTAGAGAAAGCGTCCTGAATCCTGTCTCCAGCACAACATAATAGCCTTTCTTCTTCTGCCTCAAGGTCTTAATTCATGCCGCAGGTTCTCCATGAGCATTGAAGTCTTAAAAAATATCCTTGCTCTAAGCCTTTCCAGGAAGCTATACAAGCCAGGAGTCAAGGCAGATAGATGCACAACAGGTTCTGGGTGTGAAGGCTGTGGATTCCAAAGAAGATCTGGACTACAGAGACGGATGCTGATTGCATGACAGTGTTGCAGGAATAGGGAAAACTTAGAAAGTACGTCTGGATCAGTGTAAGACATGACAGATTGGATAAATCACAGCTTGAGAGTTGAGTTGGTTGATTGGGTTAGAATGGTGGAGATGAAGACGGAATACTGTAAGAGATTTGTTAGGGAACTGACAGGAGAGAAAGATTTAGGATTTTGGCTTTTTTGAGACTTGAGGTTTCATGGGGAAGGGTGCAGAGAGGTATGATTGTTAGATACAATAAAGTTTTTTAAAGTTATTTTTGTAGAATGTAGTGCAGAATGTTGACTACTAAAGGTTAAAATATACTTGGTGAATTTAGATGTGTTGTATCTTTTACCTTATTGTTTGATACTCTTTAAATTGAACAACTTTACAAATACTTTGTTATTACTCAGTAGAAAGTGTTATAAATTGGAAAAGTTGTCTCTGGTATAAATATTATTTAAATTACAGCAATGTAAACCAAGTTCCATATGAAAAGAGAAGAGTTTGATTTAAACTGTGACAGACTATATTTAATGTGAGTTTGTCAATGTTTATGTGAAAGGTATGTATACTTTCTCATTCTCAGCTTCAGATTTTTTCAGCTAGAGTTTCTGTAATGTGTTGCAGTTGTCTACACCGTGCAGAGAATTTTGTTCAAAAATGGTTATACAGCTTTCTCATTTAGCGGAGTGAAAAATCAGGCTTGTATGGATTATATATTTGAAAGTTGATCCTCTAAACATTTACTTATGTGCTTAAAGTTAAGCCTGTAATTCTGAAGTCAGTGAGTCAGTGTTTTTAAAGTTAGGAGCAAAGTCAATGTAAATATCTCAAATATCTTCTTTATTTTACCACATCTCTAAGAAATAAATGGCTTCCTTGATTCTGAGCCAACTTTTGTACTGGTACATCTGTCAGTATCTTTGGGTCATAGGGTTTTTTTGCACCTTGCTTCTAGTGTTTTGCAGTATACCAATGAATATATCTGTATATAAAAAAAGGAGGAGGCTAGAAAGACGGATGGAGATGGATTGTTTCTTTTTAAAATAAAACCAGGCAAATTTGGGGACAATACAGAATAATTTTGAACTGCCTCATAATAATTAGCTTAGTGATTTAGTGCTGGATTACTAAGAGAGGCTCAAAAAGTAGCTTAAGTGCATTCAAATTGGCATCAGAATTCACACAAGATTATTTGAACTTCCTTGGTATTTGTTATAAAGAAGCTTTGTGGTCAGAAGATGCGTTTTCCAAATAGCCATGCAACAAAACTGTTTATTATTAAGTAAAAGGTGGTGGGTTTGTTTGGGGTTTTGTGGGTTTGTTTGGGGCTTTGTGTTTGTTTTGGTTTTGTTTGGTTTTTTATTTATTTGTTGTTGGGGTGGTTTTTTTGCTAAAGAAAATCAGCTTATACATTTGGGTGTATCTGTTGATGAGACAGCAGTAGCAGAATTCATCAAAGTCTTTTCCTCCCTCCAGTGACCCTCAGATGTTTTCCCTTATTAGCCCAAGTATGTGGCATCTATTTATTGCAACAAACACTTGTGCCTCAGAAAATTATGTCTCATTGCAGTTTCTTGTCAAAATTGGTAGTGTTAGTGACAATTGTAATCCCTGTCACCTAGCAGACAGCTTTATAGCTTGGTTATAAAATAAGCACAGCGTGCCTTTCTTGAGAAGTCTTTACTTAGATTAAGCACTCAAAACATGCCTCTAAACTATTCTTTTTTTGTCACTTTCTTTTCCTCATTGGTCTCTCTTACACTAAACGAATTTATCAAAATATTTCTCAAGTCTTTTCCTCGTTTTACCCACTACTTTTTGTCACAGTTAGGGACTTCTTGTCCAATTTAATAGCTAACCACTTAACTGATTTTCTTCTAATGCCTCAGACTTTATCTAGTTTGATGTTTCTTTTCTAATTTCTTATGTTTCTTCCTAGGGAAATAGATTCTGTGTCTCCCTGTTTTCCGTGGCACTTATAAAATTGTGGTATAATCTCTCTTGTTTTCTTTTTTTTTTTTTTTTAATCTCCTTGCTGTCTCAAGAAGAACTAAATTTGTTCCATATTTTAAAAATTGTGTATCCTTAAACATTTTAAATGTCTATTCTCTGTTGAGATATTTTGCATGCTTGAATCTCATTTCTTTTTTTTTTTTTTTTGTATGTGAAAAGAATAGCTGACAAGTGGGAAAAAATATGGAAATACAAGTGATCAAAAAAATCACTGTAAGTATACAGGTTGATGCAGACAGATTATCTTGAAGAATGTTTCCACTAAGAGTCTGGACTTCTGGATGGAAAAGACCACAAGTCAAATTTCAGGAATGCATGAGTATCTGAAAAGAACATAAAATGAAACAAAACAAAAGATAAAAAAAACCCACAAAAAAAACCAACCTCAAAACCCTTCAGATTTCAGCCTGTCACCTGATCTGATTTCTATTACTGTTTGTTTAGCATGTGTAACTAGCTTATTTCTTTTAACACTTGCGGGCATTAATGTAACATAAAAGGTATTAAGGAGAAAGGTGAATGTCGATCAGATGATGTGTCTTGGAAAAAAAAATTATACAGATGCCTTATGTGCTCTTTTATCTTTTGTTTTTAATTTAGCATGGGAAGGTAAATGTCCAGTCAGTCACTAGATCTGAAGAAAGATTAATTTAGAAGTATTTCCATTTTTACTAAAAGATAAGGAGGAATTTTTTCACAGTGAGGGTGACAGAGCACTGGAACAGGCTGCCCAGGGGGGCTGTGGAGTCTCCCTCTCTGGAGATATTCAAAACCCACCTGGACGTGTTCCTGTGTGATCTGGTATAGGTGATCCTGCTCTGGCAGGGGGTTGGACTGGATGATCTTTAGAGGTCCCTTCCAGCCCCTGACATTCTGTGATTCTGTGATATTTAAGAAGATCCTGGAGAAAAAAAAAATGTGGAATGCACTACAGAATTGGCACACGGGTGGCTAGGTCTTATGGATGCCAGAGTCAAGACTACAATTACCTTTCTCCACTCTAGCTGATCGCCACTATATTGCAGTTAGAGTTGAAGATAAAATGTGGAAAGAAAGAAGGGGTTTGTATCGCAGAGGACGTTTGCAAAAAAGCTAAGATTGACCAAACAAAGTGAGGCCCTTCATTCATCTTGATATCAGTTTTTATCCCATATTAATAAATTTCAACCAGGTATGAAGTTTTAAAATATATCCTACACATTGATAGAATAAATCTATTACGCTGGGGAGACAGCTCAGTGTGTAATGTCTGAAGTGAAAAACAAAAGCTATAAATACACAGATTTCCCAAAACCTTCCCACTTCATTAAAGTTCCAGTGTTTGAAACCCCACAGATGTGATACTGGGAGGCTACCCACAAGCTAAGCCAACCAAAACTGCTTCGCCAGGGAATTACCGAACCCCCACATCTTGTTGACCAAAGAGCTTCATGCTGCTTTGGAGTGTTTTAGTCTTAAATCATATTTCACAGTCTCCTTGAAAGGTTAAGAGCAGAGCTAGGCTTGCTGCAATCAAATCTAGGAAGAGGTTTTGGTTTTAGCAAAGCAGAGCACTTGAACACTTCCACAGTACTAAGTTTGACATAGGTAATGGAAATTCAAGTGTGATCTTTGCATCTGATAGACTAATGGCAAAGCATATTTCTTTGTGAAATTACTGGCTTCGTTTCTTTATCCTCTTGGGTTGAGGTGAAGATGTCAGTTTCTAGAAGGTTAGTAGCTCATCACTGGAATATAGCATAGATCAACATTGAGAGAATGTTCAAGAGGAGGCATTTGAAAGACTTCCCTGCATTTTCATTAACAATATCTTAGTTATATAGGAGATAAATGCATGTGACTGTGTGGATCTTGTTCACTTGTTTGAATGTACTCCATTCTGTGCTGCTAGAAGTAAAGAGTAGGTTGTTCGAGCCTGTTCCCTGGATTCTGAGAAAAAGCCTGTGTGCCATTGTTTCACTTCTCTACACTACACTGGGGTTGAGGGTTGAAAGCAAGGGAAAACAGCAAGAGTCTGATATACTCAGGATCTGTGTGAAAGGTGATGGGAGAAAAGAACTCAAGGTACCCCTGAAATAAGAGGGAGAGGATTTTGAATTGAATTCTAATGGAGATTTTGCATATTGATTCAATTAAACCATATTTTTAGCACTCAGATCTTCCAACTTCCATGCTGATTTGAATTCAGACTTTTCCCTGGTAGATCATCCCCTAGCTTCCCACCAGGACCAAGAGTGGTGGTGGGGTTTTTTTTCCCTATTTTCAGTGTTATTCTGTCACTTCGGCTATTCAAGTATTAAGGCCTTGCAGCTATAGAGTCTCTGTAATGGTACTTCCTGGACTGTTCATGGCAAATTGTCTTAAAATACATTGTTTCCTTGTTTCTGTCTGCTTTGTTCCCTTGAGTGTGTGATGTGAACTTCTATCAGACATAAATGGTGTGTTTGGGGGGAGCATAATAGAAAAACACAAAACGCCAGCCAATCTGTAAAATTTAAAGCTATGCTTAAAATGGTGGGAGGGAGAGGTGGGGATTCTTAGAAGAGGAAGGCTGTGCTGGAGGACTAAGAGATCTGGGCTTGCATCAGGAGGATGCCACTGAAAGCATAGACAGGGATGTCTCAGGTACTGTCACTTATGATTGGAGGAAGACATTTAATCTTAAATTCCATTGAGCTTTGTGTTTCACCCCTTGCTATGTATGGTAATGTATTCATTATGCTTTGTATTGCTTCTGAATGCATTGCAATGGGAAGTCAGATTGTAGTATGAAAGTTCACTAACATACTAGGTTTGCTTTTTCTCTAAACCAGCATGAAATAAAGCAGAATTTTTCCAGTCCTGAACTTCATGAGCTATCCTCCAAAATGCACAGACACTACCTTGTAAATGTCTAGATTCATTCTTGATCGGAAGAAGGGACTGCCCAGCTGAGAGAGGCTTGGGCAGCTCAGGAAGCCTGGAAAATTGATCTGAAACAGAAGCTGTGTAGAGAAGCAGCACCTCAAATTTGTTTCCCAATGATTTAAATTTTCTATCAAATGGTAATGATTGCAGTGTTCTCTAGTGGGGATTGCCATCTATTTTTCTAAGAATAAAGGGCAAAAATGACATTTGGATTCCAGAAGAGATGTCATTTAGCTATGTCAAAGAAAGTACCAGGGACTCTAATGACCTAGTTTCCTGTTAAATCTCTAGGCCATTGCTGAAGTTAGGAGCATAGGGAAAATATATTTCATCTTCAAAGGCTTCAAGAAGAGGTTTATAACTTTCTTAAAGAGGAAAAATTGAATCCTTTCTGCTGAAATGAGACAGATAAAGTTTTAGCCCAAGATGGATATTTTTCCCTGAAGGTCTGAAAATTAAACTACCTGCTTTAAATGAGAAATTTGAAAAAATGCAATGTACTAACCCACTGTGCTCAATGTAAAAGAGGGAGGAATAAAATTATATAAATTTTTAATTCTGTGTAGGTCTAAATAATTAAAAAAGGCTTTAGATTCTGCAAATAGCAGGACTAAAATTAATTCCATGTTTTAGATGGAATCAGAACCACTTTAAGTATTTAGGTGCACAATCGCATTATTTAGTAGCACTTTGTGTTTTCCTACCATACTATATTAAGCAAGTTGCATATGGAGTATATTGCATTATAGTTTTAGTTGAATCCAATAGCTTGCCCACAGATTTTTATCATTCTGGTTTAGGAAATGGTAAACTGCTCACAGCTATGGTGTGGACTATCCACACATGTTTCAGGTAAACAAACAGGCTCTTAATGACTGTTCCCAGTCTTCTGGAACAAGCCTGATAACTTCTTCTTTGTACCCTCACATCTTTCTCCACAGCAGACGGCTGTCTCCTTTATTTGCTCCAGATTTGGATGGGAAAATCTGCATCTATTCTTCTGCCTTGGTTTTGATTCTGTCTACTAAAAATTCCTGCTCACAAACCAACTCGTGGAGTTCGGTGAGGCTACCAGAAAGAAATACTGACTTAGGTCTCAAATCAGAAAAAGTACAGCTAGGGCATAGCTATGCATCAAAGCAATCTAGGCATATTGATAGAAGTGTAACAGATGGCTTCTGGATGTCACTGCCTCAGAGGGGGGGAAGCAGTGATGCGTTGTGCCTCATTGGGCCATATAGACAATTCCCACACTTCACTAGTACTTTAAATTCTTCCAAGTCTTGAATATAAATGAACTTGTTCTGAAATCATCCCTGTTTAGGAAGAAGCAAAAGCTTTTTTGAAAATTAACTGTTCATGATGGAGGAAATACTCAAACTGACATACATGTTAGTTGTTATATTCTCAAATGTCATTTCTGTTCATGGAATTTGGTGCGTTACTCCAATCAGTGCTTCAAAGTTTTATGCAGCTGCATCACTTGAAGAAGGGAGATAAGGAGATGAGGAGACAGGGCTGGGGAGGAAGTGGGGGGGTTGAAGAGAGGAGAAAAGGAGAAAAAAGAAAAAAAAAAAGGGAAGGGAGGTGGAGAAGACAGTAATTTTATCTGACATTTTTCAATATATCCCTTTTTGTGTTAGTGGCAATTACTCTTCACAGAATGTTGGACCTGAGCAAAAGGAAAAAAGTAATATTCTTGTCTCCTGCTTGTTGAATGACTCACAAACACTCATGTATATGAGCTCTAGCACCTTAGCTGAGATGTGGTGTTGGAGCTTTCTGCATAATTCATCATAAAAAAACGTGAGGCATTCAGCAGTCAGTGCTTATTCAGAGATGTTCTGCATTACTAGCAGCAATAGTAAATATGCCTGCTCCATACATAATTTATGGTTTTCAGCAGAGGTAGTTTTATGCTTCATAATAGGCTAACTTTGATCGCTTAAAATTTGTTTGTTAAACTTAGATGTTGGGTACAAAACAAAGACTTAAAGAAAATCTCTTTCATGCATTGCTTGTTTCAACACTCTTCATTTTCACATCCCTTTAACAAGGTTGAAATTGATTCTGACCCACTTTTGGGGAAATGAGCCTTCCTATAATGGATTTTGTGTGTAAGACTTTTTATTAGCCAATTCCCTCCACACCCAACTTGAAGTAGAGTGAAGATTGGTTTAGAAACCTTACTGTAGTCTATTCTATAATTCTACTTAAAGAATTTATTGTTATTTCTTGTGACCTGTAGGAGGAAAATGTAGGTAGACTTTATATTCTGTGAGTCCTTCTTTTAATGCTGTGATGCAGCTGGAAACCATGTGTAAATGTAAATGAATGTGCTGGAACTCATTGAAGTGTGCTGGTTTTGTTTTGTGGGAAAGTTTCACATTAAAATAATCTGTATTAGACCAAAAAAAAAAAATCCATCTTTCAAATTCAGTTATGTTTCAGGTTAAAAAAGTGAGTTTAAAGTGTTTGTTTACTAAAACATAAATATTTTCTTTTATACCTCGTCTTTAATTTATTTTGCATTCTTTAAATGATATATGAATTTAAACATTATCAAATGTAAAAAGCAATATTTTAAAACAAAATAACAATCTAAAATGGATTGCTAAATAAAAATTCACAATGCTTCTCTCTGGTGTTTCAAAGACTGTAAAGTTACTCTTTTTTTAAACAGAATGTCATCAGAATTGATGCATTTCTGTGAAATGTTTCAGTGCTGACATACCAGCACTTTCTGATGGAGTTTGTTCTCTCACCTTTCTCCTTGATGATGTATTTTTTTCTGTAGTTTCTTTTTTTTTTTTCCTCATTTCCAGTTACCACTATACTTCAACCTGTTATCATTCTTTTGTTTTTAAAAGCTTTGTTAACACCCAAACTATTTCAGTAAGAAATGTTAGAACTGACTAGCTGTTTTCAGTTTTTCAGAATATACTAAGATCTGCCCTTTGGAAAGTAGGTGTCTTTTATACATGTCAGGGTAGGCATATTAAAGACCAATTAAAAATTGCTCATTGCTGTTCAGACATCTTGTCATAATCTTTTTCTCTCTGGCTTCCCGGTGTTTCAGTCATCTGCAGGTAGTCTGCCCAAAGCAATGATTTAAATATTTTCTCTGTCTGCAGTCCAACTCAGTTGTTCCTTTTTTTCTGCTCACTACACCAGCTTTCTGACTCTCACTACACCAGATTCATTTTCTGTAGTGTCATCTGCAAGACACTGTATTGTTTTAGTCCCTCCTTCATTTCTGCTGTGATGTTTTAATGTTCTAAATGTTGGTTTTAATGTAATGTGGTCATTATTTTTTAATGATAATAACAGAAGCCTGCATATACACCATAAATGCAGGAAATGAGTAGAAATAGTTCTTTTACCATGTCTTTGACCTCCTCTATAGTCATTAATTTGTGGATAATCACACACTAGCAAAGGTTCTTCTGACTTATTAAGAGTGTATTTACTTAGAGGATAGAAACAACATTTCAACATCATCTTTAATACTAAACTGGGCAGCTGTACGAGTGCTGGAAAAACTACCTTCTACTTTTTACCTCCATTTGGTATTTTAATACTTTTGGTACTGTTGACTCAGCTGTAAGCATATGAGGGAGAACAAGTAAAAAGTTTACTTTCCTGGCTACCTTTCTTGACTGACAGAGCTAGTGAATGTTGGCTCCAGTAGTGAGGGAAGAGGAAGAGTCTTAGCTTCTCATTGTAACAGTTTCACCGTGGCTTTTACGATGTTGTGATTATCTTTCATTAGATGTTTATGGTTTCTCTAATTTAGAAGAAAAAAAATGATTTAATCTATCTTTTCCACCAATTAGTGTATTGGCATTTGTTGGGCAATTTTTCTTACTGTGTTCTAGGCAGCAGAAAAGAAATACCCTACCCTCACACACCTTCTCTTAAACTTCACTTAAGACAGTGCAGCTCAGACTTTCTTGAAGGACAGGCCACACATGTCACTTCAGAACCAGAAGGAGACCCAGACAGACCTGCCATTCATGCACAGTAAGCGTGTGGCAGAACCTGTTCACAGGCAGAATATTAAGCATTTTCCAGAAGCCTTGCAGTGGCTGTATGTGAACAGAGTAGCTGCCTTGCACAGGCTTGGAAGGCTTTCTGCAAGCACTGGATTTGCTGTATGTTCTGTTCCACACTCTTGGAACAGAACTTCCCATATACAAACAAATGTGATATTGCTTTGGGGGGTGAGAGGGGTTGCTGGTCTTGTTGATTTTCTTTTTCTTTTTTTTTTTCCTCCTTTCTTTCTTCCCTGGGATGTTGTCCTTCTGTATATGAAGCCTGAAGTAATGGTATCTGTAACTGAAGTAGTTAGAGCAGTCAACAGCAAGTGAATTTTATGTATCGGTGTACCAGTTCTCAAATACAGGCTGGTACAGAGCTTTCATGCTTTTCCTGCTCTTGTTGCAGCAGCTTAATGGATTCAGTGTGGCTTTTGCAACAAAAGAATCAGCAGGCAGCGGCAGTGAAACACACAATTGTTTCTTTCACATTTTCCTTTGTATATGAAGAAGAGTTTTTATCTCCTGCTGCCCTGTGACAAGTCTCATGTTCTTTGGTGTTACATTTGTTTAGGGTGTTTTTTTAATTGAAATCCAGCTCTTGGAATCACTGGATTATAGATTTATTTTTTTTTCCATATGACATGGCATAACAAATTGGAAATATTTATGCAAATCCCAAATCATAATTTCAATTGTTTGCTTTCTCTTCTGGAGCAGATTAATTTATTTTGATTTTTTTTTTTTTTTCTTGATGGTGTATTTGGATAGAGCTGTTCTTCCTGTTGTAAAGATTAGACAAATAAAGAAGTTCTCTTTATGGGCCAGTGCAGGTTTACAACAGCTGTATATAAGCAGTTCTTGCTGAAAACATAAGCAGGACCTGGTTTTGTTTTGCATTGGTTTGTTGGGTTTTTTTTCCTGCTGCCCCAAAGCAAAGTTATTAAAAGCTGTTTTTACAGAGAGCATCTTCTGAAGACCTGTATATATTCTAGAAAAGAAAGTTTCTGTGCATGGGGAATGAGAAGCACTAGCTACATCTAATTTATTATTTCAAAATAATTGCTCAAAAGTAGTTTAAGTAACGTTAGAGTCTTTCAATGGCACAGGCAGTGTAGCAGCAGCTTGTTTGGAGACCGTAACAATCACCTCATTTCTTCTGCTCAAAACATGGGGCAGAATTATGTTTAAGTAAAAGCCAACCAATTATTCTTGGTTTTTTTAAAGATGTAAACTTCCTTTCTGAACTGTTGTTGTAACTTGTTTCTGTGAGTTTAGTGTGATGTTAAGTAAGAGAACTCTCCGGCTGTGTTTTGAGTCAAATTTTGTAATCACAGTGCATTGTTATTCAATACATATTTGCTGTGTGCATGTCTGCAATATAAACTTCTCTTGCACCCAGGAAATCACAGGAATGTGATTTGATACCGGTTTTCTCTCTTATGAGTTAGTATAAGAGAAATTCTTCCCAGGCTTCACAGCCTTGGTTGCACCGATTCAGCTGTTTGCCAGCCAACCTGGGACTGTTGAAACCAAATAATTTCATAGATTAAGTTCAAGGTCTGGCTGGCCTGACAGTTGAAGCAGTACAGCAGCACGCAGGGCAAAGTAAGCTGAACATGGCAAGGGGAATAAGCATCTAGAGGGAAGCAGCAAAGATCTAGAGTCTGGTGCCAATTAAAGCGTAGGGTAGACTTACTGTTCCAAGTCTGTTGTACATGAGGAGTATGCTTGACAAAAGGCTTCAAGGCAACTGCTACTGATGGCAGAAAGTATAAATTATAACTGGAAAAATATCTAAATTAGACATGTTTTAATTAGAGATAAAATTAATTGAGAAGATCAAATCCTCTTTTGTGCCCCTGATATTTTTTTTTTTTTACAAATGCATTATTTTATAGCAGGCTATGTTTCTCCTGACTTTTGACTCATATTGACATTACTGTGTTGATAAATCCATTTTTATCAGAGGATATTATACTGGGAGAACTGAAGAATGGAAAGTCCAATGAATGCTGTAGGAAAGATTTATAAGTGCATGTAATAGACTGTAATTCTGTGGTGCTCAGGAGAGCTCACTCAAGCTTTTTATACAATGTATGGTGCTAAAAGATGTCTTCATGTTGCTAAAAGATGTCTTCATTACGATCATTCTTACTGTTCCTTTGATTCTCAGAATCGAGCAGAAGGAGCAGCATCCAAAAGTGAGTAAAAAAGCACTTGTAATATCAAGAGGTATAAGCCTATAGAAGAGTTAGTTTTTCACTAAGGGTTTAGAAAGTTATTGGTATGTAGAGGAATTCCCAAAGTTATTGGTATGTAGAGGTCCCGCAGGGACCCTCTTCAAAGGTACAGTTTTTGCTATATCTTCTTGAAAGGGGGATACATAACTATTGAACTTAAGATAGTTTTTTTTAAAAAGTGATATAACAATGTTGAAAAGGACAGTAATCTCTATTCCACAACTACCTGGTCCAAAGGGCAGACATGGAAGATGCAGACTGGTGATAGAATTTAGTTCACCTGAATCATTTAATTTATATGATTTTGTGTTTGTGGTTCTGTGAAAGAAGCTCAGGAAAACAGTAAAAGTGATGGTTACACTGCATATTGGGGTATAGTGTGGAGATAGCTGTGCTTGCTCTAGGTCAGAAATGGAGAAACAGCATAAATGAGCCCTTGTAGGACTTGGTACTCTTAGCAGTTAGCTACTTCCCGTAGCCTGTTCTGAGGAGAAAGTAGTGAGCGCTGCACTACAGACTGAAATAATAATAGTAGAAAAAAAAAAAAAATCTAAATGTGACAGATGCCTTGGGGCTGAATATTGACTGAAAAAAGATTTGAATCATGGACAAAGTCACCTTTTCTGCTATTTCATGTGCTCTGTGCTCAGAGGCATAGAACTTTGTGCACGCGTTTAAAACTGGTATGGCTTCATCACAGAAAACCCAACTACACCATCAGCATCCCTTCCCAAATGAAACAATTTTCAAATCTTTATATTTTTAGCTAACTACTTCAGAACAAACCCAACTAATGGCTGCAGTCAAAGGAGTCTGTGCAGCAACCACATAGATATGTCTGGGTATAAAATTTGCACTAGCAATGTTATCAGATATGTTGGCTTCCACGTGTTGCTTGCTAGCTTTGGCAACGCACATAACCAACTGCACAATCTTGAGAACGCAAGCAAAGGCCCTTGGTGAGGGAGATCAGATACTGTCTTTCAGGCAGGGATTCCAACTGTTGAGTGGATGAATTCCAAGAAAGAGGTGCTTTGTGCAAACAGAAAGAAAAAAACCTTAGTTGAATGTGAGTAGGCAACCTACGCAGTAGAAAATTGCATTTTCTACTGAAAAATTGCATTTTCTACTGCATAGGTTTAAAAAAACAACAACAAAAAAGCCAACAAGCAAACAAACCAACCAACCAAAACAAACAGTCAGTTGTATGGAATATATTTTTTAAAAACTTACTTTAAAAATCAAAAGTTCAAAACTGCACATTTAACTTACATTATTCCACCTTGAAACACATTCAGTGTTTTGCTCTTTAATTTCTTCATCTGAGAAACACACTCTGCTGTCCAGAAACAGTCTATTTGTCTCAATCTGTGCAACAGATGTTAGTCATTGTGTCTCCTCCTGCCCTCCCCTGATATGCAAATGTGGTCTTTAGCATTTTTTTTCCCTAATGGGGAAATCTATTTCCCTGTTTAGGCTAGTTGTGGTTACAGCTGAGATTGAAAAAAAAAAAAAAAAAAAAAAAAAACCATCAAGGACTGGGAACTATAGGAAGATTGTTTCCATCTCAAGAAGTACTTGAGTCTAAGATTTATGGTG
>JAAGNO010004410.1:0-15160 GCA_033439905.1 Ceryle rudis | reverse complement strand
AGCCCAGTGAATTAGGCAACTGGTGGAGCAGGCGTACGGAGATGGATGTGATGCAAAGTCATGGAGCCAATCATATATAACTTACTCGGGTTTTGTACTGTACTCTGGTGCTGAACTGCTGTGGCTTGAGCTAATGGGATGGATTTGCCATTCATTACCCAGCACCTGCTTCTGCAGAACCAAAATAGAGGAAATAGGTCAACTCTGTGTGTCGGCTGGCTTTGCACGTTGGGGAAAGGGCCCTTTTTTGGGGACTACACATAACCAGCTTTTGCACCGTCGTGCTGCTCATTAATTGCATTTATTCATTCTTCACGTGCCTGGTTTACTAGGGAGACACACGTGCTTGTACTTGGCACAGTAAATGCTTCAAAAGGCTGAACAAGCATTAGGCTCTTGTAGGAAGGGGCACAATTCAAAAAGACCAATTAGCTGGAGATTGGAGATTAGTCAAAGATTAGCTGGTAAATGTATGTGCCGTGCTTTGAATATGTGATGCTTCCTGTATGTACCATGATTGCCCTTCACTCTTAGAAACTGCCACAAAATCTATAGGTTCCTGTTTAGCTTTTGAATAATAACAAACTGTAAACAGAACAAAGGGGAGGAAAAATAAGAATAGTTAATAACCACTTTGTTGCCCCAAAGCTTTATCCGCCCTTGTGATGAAAGCTTCAGTGACTGGAAATGGAAAGGAGACAAACCTGAGTCTGAAGCAGAGCAGTCTGAGTACAGGTGAAAGCTGGTGTCACCCCTGAAATGTCTGAGGAGTGAGGGATTCGCAGTCCCTTGGGGTATCTGAATCAAAGAAGTGCTCCTGGAAAGTTGCCCGCTTCCCTGCAGCGACAGCAGAAGTAAAGTGTCCCATACTGGTGGCCAGCTCATATGCTGTCTGACCCAGCCACCTGTACCACCAAGGCTGTGAAAGCAACACCGCGTGTCATCCCGAGGAGCTGAGCACCCTGAGCTGGGGAAGCGTGGCCAAGGAGCTCGGTGTCTCTCCGCTCCTGGATCCCTTCTGACAACGGCGGCAGAGAGATGGCTCTGTGCTGCTGCCTCACCGGCTGGCCCCAGAGGCCCTTCTCCAGGCAAGACAGTTCCCAGGGAAACATGACTTCATGTTTATTTTTAGTTCTTGGAGCTTCCTGGCCTCATTCCTATTTTAGAACCTGATATATTTTTTTTTTTCCAAAGCATAGATTCAATCTGACTCGTGAGTCCTTTGCTCTCCAGAATGGCCCATGTTGTTTCTTAAAAGTCTCTTAGAAAGTCAACAGACTGAAAGAGGCACTTTCTTTTTTTCCCCCCCTCCGTGGTACAAGAAGGCTGTAAAGAGATGCCAACATGCAATTAAAAATAAGCCTCTTCCAACCTAAGTGGCTGACTGCAAGGTCTTCCCCAGCCCTCTGTGCCCTCTGCTAGCTGTGCAAAGCCGAGCAGGCTGCCCTGGCAGCTTGGGCAGTAGCCTGCAGAACACCCCACGCTCTGGTGTGAGGACAAGAGGGAGCTTCAACACCCTTCTGCCCTGCCAGAGCCTGCTGGACGAGTGTGTGGCCTGGCCGGAAGGCAGATGATGGTGCAGAACAGTGGTAATTAATGCAGCCTTCATTGCAGCGGCCTTTGCTCTGTGGAGATGTGGCTGGCATCCTACCTGGCTGCTTTTAGCTTCCCGAATAAGCAATTACATAAAATCTCACAACTACAATTAGTCCTTTAAGTCCCCAAGGGACACAAGTTTGGTTTGGTTTTTTGTTGTTGTTTTTGTTTTGTTTTTTAACATGTAGAGTTCAGATCCTGGAAGGAGAGAAGACATAGACTCGTAAGTGCTGAGGGGTTTGCCACTGTCTGGATTTTGGGGTGGAAGCTGCTGAGACCACAGAGTAACTGTCAGCTTGTGCCTGTAAATGGGTAAGCTCTGCCAGGTACCGCGTAATGAACTGACTCAACGGTGAAAAGCTCAGGAGGATGGCAATAGCGAAGTCCGCAGTAGATGGGCTGCAATTACCCAGGAGTGCAGTGCGTAGAGAGATAATGCTCCCAAGCATATTTTAGAGGCCGAACAAAGCCTCGGGGTGAAGAGAGATGGTCGTTGCCTGGCCCGTGCCCACGCTGTCCTACATCTGCAACTTTGCCTGTGTGGGACTTGGTCGAGTTTTCTCAGCTCTTCCCTTTAGAGGGCGTCCATGTCACACACATCTTCGGCGTGCGAGCTTCACCCGGGAGCTGCAGTACAAGGCAAAGCTTCACAGAGGTCAGCAGAACATGGTGGCTTTTCTGAAGAGTCTGTGAACCTTCCCAGGGATGCGAAGGAAGTTACAGTCTGGTCTGAGCAGTTCTGGTTGAGCAATTCTCCTTCCTCAGGCTGTTGCAGTGCTGCTCGCAAAGGCAGTTGGGCATAATTTCCTGTGGCCAATCTCCATCAGTTACGGTGTTTTTTTTTGCTCCAGCCTTTGAAAGGAGAAGCACATAAGAAAAACTATGAAAAGGGCATGGAGATCTTCTACATGGGAATGTTTTGGGGCTACTCTCAACTTCCCGGTGGAGGATTTGGAGGCAATTCTTTCCTCCAGCAAATCATATGCTATGTTAAGTCCCCATCGTTCTGCTTTCTGAAGGCATTTCAGTATCTGTCCTGCAAAGCTGCAGCATTACCCTTGACAAAGAAGTCTGAGCTCTGCTGTGGGGTATTTGGTTATCCCTAGAGCAGATAACAGGAGAAGTGGCAGAATATGTGATAGAGAAGAGAAAGGCAGAAAGACAAACAAAAATAAATGCCAATCTCTCCAACCTCAGCTGAAGCATGAGGTCTCCTCTCATTTTCCCACCCATTTTCCCTCTTGACTGCCCATAAGTCCTTCCAGTGAGAAACTCTTCATGCTTACTGACAGGAATTTAATTTCCTCTTGATTTCCCCCTCTTCCTGTCCCGGTCTCACCCTGCAGCCAGGGTTCTACAAAGCCTGGAGAAACAAAGCATCTGTTCATTCAGAGCTGCCCTGCTGTGGTTATCATCTCCAACATACGGCCAGGGGAAGCAACGCGGGTATTTGTACACATTAAAAAGCCAGTCCCCCATTGCTAACTGTGTCTGGAAGACACCAGCCCCCTGTGTGGCTCGAGTGCACAAAGCCTGAGGAGATGCTGAGGTGCAGGGGGTGGCTGGATTGATGCTTGTCTCTGTTCCCTGTGCTGCATGCCCAGCAGTGCACAAAGAACAGTCCCTTGGGGTACGGCTGGAGATTGCTCACTGGTATTTGAGACTTCTAAGATAAAAAAATCTGTAGTGTTAAAAAAAGCCTGCCATGAGGTCCCAGCTCCTGGTGTCTGCTGCTTCTAATCAGTCCAAAGAAATACCAGAAAGGCTCTTTGAAGCTCAGTAGCAGACAAGCAACATCTTCCCACACAGGACGAGGCACGCTGCTAACAAAACGTCCTTCCCTTCTCCCAGCAGCAAAGCTCTTAAGCCTCCCTTTAATGTTAAATACGCGCTTAAACAAACCCCTTCCTCCTCAGCGCGTCCCGTGTGCTTACGTGGGCTCAGGAATGCTCTGCTGCAGCTGGGGCCTGTCTAAAGGTGGAACCTTGTACACAGAATAACCAGAGCTTTAGCTTTTACAGTGTCTCTGTGCAACGATGGGGTGGCTTTTCTGGGAGCGTGGTGGTCTCTGCAGGCTTGGCTACAATATGGATTCCTGCATCTGGAGAACAGAAAAGGTTCCCCTTTCTCCTCCTGATGGTGCTGAACAGCAGAAGAAATGGCAGCTTCAGCTGCTCAGCTGGTCCTCCTACTTCTTCCCCCTTTTCTCAACTGAGTTTTGGGCACAGTGCAACAGACTTACAGTGCTGTCTTCAAGTGCAACAGGGAATGGAGCTTGAGGAGATCGTGTTGGGGGAATGGAGACAATCTGATTGACTGACTTGATCTTCAGATCTGATGTCCCAGTGAGGCAAAGTGACCATCTTGACAGAGCTAGCCAGATTGCATCACAGCTTTGCTCCTTGGAGGAGCTGATTGGAACAGAGAGCACACAACAAACTGTTCCAGTGGCCATGCACATGTAGATAAATCCTGGGGCCAGACATATGCACTTGTTGAACAATAGCAGCAGGAATCCAACTTCTTCATGGGTGAATATGTTTAATTAAAATATATATCCTCAGAGTGTACTCAGAGATGCAGGATGTGTACAAAGCTACACAAACGCACTCAAAGATAGCAGGAAAAACTTAACACGGTGAAGCTAGAGAAACCAAGAGTAAGATTTCCATCACAGACTGTCTTTAAGGTCAAGCTAGATAAGTCGTTACCAGGAATGAAGAGTTGACCTTGCTCTGGGCAAAGACATGGATCCTCTTTATTTTCTGTGCCAGCCTGAGAGCTGCAAAAGCATGGTAAGCAAAAAGGGAGTGAGGTGGTATAAAAATATCTAGGCAATATTAATGAGGAACTTCTCAGGTCCTCTTTTATGACACACAGTATTTCTGTTTGCTTGGATTACTTGGCCAACCAGACGTTGATTCAGTCAACCCAATCTGCACTGTCACAGAAGCAATATTTCATCTATCAGGCTTAGATACAAGAAATATGCTGGGCACGCGAGGTGCAAACAAGCATATTCTTGCAAGTAATCGGCATAAGCTGCACAGAGGTCAAGCGGTTGTGTTGGAACACAATACAAACTGCTGGTGTTTCTTCCTACTGCAGACTGAAAGTGGAGAATTGCAAATGCCACATCTCTGGCTCACCTCTTGCTTCCCATTGTTTATACCAGAGGAAGGAGATAATTGTTTTGAGCGAGTTTTGAGAATAGCATCTCTGCTACTTTCATTGCTTAGTTGGGAATGACATGTTTAAGTGATGAAAGATCACATTATTTCAGGACCTGATAGGTTGTTTTTCTTGCCCTTGTGCAGGGAAAGGAGGCCAAATGTCTGACTGGACCATGTCTGGAGTGGTACGCTGAGGTCTCACAAGGTTACAGAGGGCAGTTGGTTGAAGGTCTGCAGTTATTCCTCCTGCTGTCTGTAAGGAGATCTGTGGAGGGCAGCCCCTGGGTGACATCTCCTTAAAGGAGCTCTGATACAGGGCATCAGACCAAGGGCCATCCAGACTAATGTAATTTCTTGAACAGTTGTCCAATAAGGATGCCTATGACAGTACAAGAGCAGGGTGATGACATATGGTGCATTTCCCAGTACCTTCCCCGCCACCAGCCATCTGAGGGCTGCTAACTTTGAGAGCCAGCTGCCAGTTTGGTACCTGCACTGATGGGTTTTCTCTGGAATGGAGATGTCAGCAACTTTCTTTTTCATGAACTCACCTGGTCCCCCTGTGAACCTGTCACAGCCATTCCCTCCTGTGGGGAGTGCTTGAACAGGTCAGCCTGTGCTGAGAGAGGGACCAGCTTCCTTTAATTTGTTCTGCATCTGGCTCCTGTTCATTTTCTTTGGTGGCTCCAAGTTCTTGTACAGGAAGAGACCATAATGGACCTTCTTACCCACACTGCCTGTGAGGGCAGAACTTATGGATCTACTTAGCTTCTCTTCAGGATCCCAAGACTGGTCTTTTCAGAACAGATCAAAGAGTGGAGCTAGCATTGTTTTAAACCACTGGTTTCCTACAGAATGTGATCTATCCACTTGCAGATGTCTTTTATGGTCTCAAAAGCCTCCCATGGATTAGCCCACAGTTGACTGTATAAACATTTGCTCTATCCCACATCCTGCTTCCACAGCATGTCGCGTACTTACTTCCCTGTCCTTTGACTCAGTCCAAACATCCTGCAAAAAGCCTCCAGCTCTCCTTGACAACCTTCCCTGCTCCCTTTCCCCCCAGCCTCTGCCAGGTTGCAAATAAAACTCCCATCAGCACAACACAGCCCCCAAATTCTTGGAAACCTGCCCACGAGGCAGAGACTCCCATACCTTTCTTTCTGATTTAACTGCCAGAGCATGTACTGCTGCTTTGCTGTTGACCTAATGCTTCTGCTGTTGCATAAAGGTCTGTCTGTCTTCAGCCAAACTTCCCCCTGCACATTTCGAGTGCTCCCCTCAGTTGTCACCTCGAGCAGCCTTACTGCTGAAGGAGGTGGGCGGGAGAACACGCACCACAGGAGATGGCTGATCTTCTGTAGCACTTGTGCTCAGGGATGGGAGAACTCATCCTCCGCACCACGTCAGGAGGCAAAAGCCCCACCATGGCTGCCCAGCACATATATGCGCACCAGCACCTAGCTCTGTGGTCTGGGGAGTGCTGCTGGGGGCTGTGTGGTGGAGCTGAGCATAGACCCCTTTATCTAGCGACCCAGGGGCTGCACTTGCTGGCACTCCTCCTGCCCAGGCACACACAGAGCCTGCAGAGGAGAGGGAGCTACTGCAGCTCACCTGTCTCAAGGGACCCCCCTTCTCCAGCAGCTGGTGGGGGCACGACTGAGGCTTAGGGGGAGTCCTGGGGGTTCCTTCTGCCAGAGCAGGTGTGGAGCAGGCAGACTGAGCCAGGGGTGACCAGGACAGCACGGGGGGTACTGTGTCAAACCGCAGCACCTGATTTACCAGAAGTTGTGTGTGAAGTGCTGCTGACTTGGAGCAGCTGGCAAGTGAAAACAAACCCCGCGCCCTCCCAAATCATTATTTAAACAGTATAAAAGTTTCTGTAAATGTTTAAAACAACATGGTTGGGAGGGGAAGGAGGAAAGACAAACAAATTTGCTGTTTCAGCTTTGCAGAAACAGATCTTAAATTTTGGCAGGGTTTTATTCATCCAGAGGATCCAGCTGCTCACACGCTCTGGGAGGCTCCAAGTTCATAATCGCTTCCGTAACATCCTCCTCCAAGAGGCTGCAGTTTGGCACGGGTGCCACCTTTGGTGTCAGCGCTTGACCTACACCTCATGCTGTAGGATCCCAGTTCATGGACAGGGCATCTATGCCAGGAGTGTTCCCAACAATGTTTTTCTTTCCCAGACCTAACGTTCACAGTGGTCCAAGTTCAGCAGGAGCCACAGACCTCAAAGAAGCAAGGTGCTGTGGGCTGACTGACTGCATGTGAGCAGGGCAGGAATCAGCAGATGCTCTTTCCCCTGATAATCTCTTTCAGGAGATGGGGGCTCCTGCTTCCCAGATCACTGCCCCTCCTTCTTCATCTGCTTCAGTAGTGCTGCTGGCACCTGGTGCGTTCCCCCAGCAGAAACCCTCTGTATTTCCTGCTTAAATATACAGCTGGCAACGCCTAATTCAGCTTTTTGCTGTTGAAGAGCTGGAGCTGTATTCTGGTTTTGCTCCAGGCTGAGAGGGACTTGATCTGAAGCTGTGGGTATTGCAGGCTGCTGGAGATCAGTAGCTGCTCTCCAGCATCCATGGGGATCTGATGTTCTGGGTTCCAGATCCCAAGCCCTGGAGCACCGCCATCATCTGTGAGGAACTCAGGGGAAGGAGAGAATCCTTCTCAGCATGGGAAAATGATGAGCTGGGAAAATGAGGGTGTATCCATGAGGAGGGCATACAAGAACCAGGTCCCTGGGGAGCAGAATATGGCTGTAGTCCCACCAACTGGCCTGAGGTCCCAGCTGGGGCTTGTTTCTGCCCTGTCCCACCCAAGGGAAAGGCTTGGCTCCTGCCCAGTTTTGTGTTTGCTCCAGTCTCCTTCTGGCCCAATCCTGCTCAGCCCCATGCTGAGCTGTGGGGTATATATATCCCCTCAGTGTCCATAGCTGGGTACGTGCTTTCTGCTGTGAGTAGCTTTGGCTGGGGTGTACACCCTGCATGGCTATAGAAATGTGCTCTGAACTGTGCTATTTGCTCTCTGGTCTCTAGGGTTGTGTTCCTGCTTCAGCTGTTCAGACTGACAGTGGTACTGAGCTATGATCTGAAGATGCTGTTTCTAGAGAAGCTCAGGTACCTGTTGGGTGGCTTCAGAAGCTGACTGTGGTGCTGCTTTGTGTGTCCATACCTCTGTGCAGATATGGCAGGGGAGATGTCTGTAGTTGTTCCTCATACAGCTGGTCCCAGCCTGGCTGTTGCTGCTTCTGTTGCTGGACTGACCTGATCCAAAGCAGAAAGACTGAGCTCAGCTGGCCTACCTTGGCTCTTGAGCAGGGCTGCTTCTGTTGCCTGGGGCTTCGTGCAGTTTTTCTGGGTGAAAAACCCTGACACAACTTTCAACCAAAGCATACAGGCTGATGTGAGGACCTGGCCTGTTTGCGTGCTGTCCTGCCTCTCTGAAGCACTGTTCTGCTTGTTCCAGTAACTGCCCACAGACAGCAGTAGGAAAAGCTGTTGCTGGGGTCTCCTTGGCTTTTCTAACTTCAGCCAGCTCCTGTGCAGAACCTACACTGAGAGAAGAGACTGACACAGCGTGCAACCTTCCTCCTCTTCAGCAGATGGTGTTTGCAACAGTGGACTTTGCTTGTGCTGTTATATCAGAAAGGCCTGGTCTAGACAAGAAACAGAAGGAGAACCTGCAGCCTAGTCTTGCTGAGCCTGACTTGCTATGTAAACCTGGCCCAAAAGCCTGGATCACAAATCAACTCTGTCTTTTTTTAAGGGTCAGACTTTTGTCATCTTCAATTTTACAAGCTACAGCACTGTCACGCCTTGCCTGCAGTCAGTAGCTCCAGTTACTCTGATGCATTTGCTGCAGTCTCCTGAGACCCTCAGTGACCAAGGTTGTCCAACATCCGGTGTCCAGCAATGACCAACATGTGTGTTGCAATGTGAACTTTGTGTTACCTTCACAGGAAACCTAAACACGTCTTAAGTGCAGTTAACTCGATAGTAAAGCCTTAAGCTTTAGCAGATCAGTGCTACATCTGTCCTAGCTGTGAACTTGACAAGTGTCATGCCTAAAAATCCTCGCAGTTAGTGAAACAGTGCCCTTGATTGAGTGAACTGCTGCGATGGGGTGAGTAACTGGCTGGCATTGCTGTTGATTGAGCCGATTCCAGCATACCCTGCTAAACTGATGCACCGAGAAGGCAAAGCTGAACCTCCATCAGGCCCGTTGCTGTTAGATACCGCTGAGCACTAACTGCAGTGGGTACCTTCAGGATCAGTCTTGGTCCCAGTCAGGGTGAACAAGAAAAATCACATTGCCTTGATGTTGTCTGAAGGCTGCCTTCTGCATCATGACTGAGAGTGGAACCTGGTTGCCAGCAAAACACAATTGTCAGCTGGTATAAACCCTCTAAGAAATGGAGTTACCAGTATTTCCAACCTTTTTCTATGTGAGCAAACATAGAGTGATGTGCCTTCAGCTGGAATGGTCAATAAACCATGTGCTCTGAGGCTTCTTGCATGTCTCAGCTGCTCCTAGGCCTGCAAAAAGTCTTTCCTTGAGTCTCTTCTGGCTATCTGATCATCTCCCTGTTTCTCAAGTGATGCTGCTGCTTCTAAAGCATTGCTGGAGCTCTGCCTGACTACACTGGCTACCTGAGCTCCTCTGCTCCTTACTTCTCCCAGTAACCAGAGACTCCGCACGTCAGTGTCTAGCTTCCATTGAAAACCCTGCTGAGCCACAGGGATCTGAGAAGAAACTGCCGAGTACAGCAGAGAGACTGTTGCCAGCTCTGTCCCATGTTTGGGTAATACCTGGAGGAGATGCTAATCTTTGTGGGGAATGGGGTTATGTACATCTGTCAGCTCTGCTCTTGAAGCACGCATCAATCTCATGGACATAGCCACCTCCACCCGCAATCTGAGAGCCAGCTCAGCCCACGCAGACCCTGTGTGCATCCCTGCTTGCTCATCTGACTGATTGCACCAGGCTTTCTCACAGCTCTTGGGGACAAACCTCACTTAGCCCTGACAAGCCTCAAAAGCTCTTTTGCAGCAAGCCATGTGTGAACTCAGTGCATTCCATACTGGCACCATCTACCTGCCTCTATCCTGCCCAGTTACAATAGGCACAGCAGGCCTGGACAGGTAGGAGGGCACTGGGCAGAGTTGAACTTGGTTGTTGGGGCTGGTATGGGTTCAGACAGAGTGCACTCCAGAGCCCTCTGCCTTCAGCTGAAAGAGAAATCTCTCTTTAGCTCCTCTTTTACTCAAAGCCTGTACCATATGGATGCTCTCATGATATTCATGAGCCTCTGTCTGAACCCCCTCATGCTGCAAAAGTCCCTAGAGGGAATGGGCTGGAGTGGGATGGGTTTTACTGCAGCTGAGCTTTGGTGGTTTTTCCCCTGGGGTTTCAAGAAGTTTCATTCCACCCGTGAGAAGTGCCAGGCATCAGGCGAAGGTTTGCTTCTTGGCATCTGTTGCTGTTTTGCTCTAGAAAACTGATGCTGGGCTAGGAATGCACTGGGACTGAAATTCCACTGGGCTGCACAAGTCAAACAGCAAATAGCAGCAATAGGGGAAACGAGGGGCAGGATTGTTCTGCTCAACAGAGATCAAACAGAAGGGCCAAGCCCTTTCCCTTTCACTGTCCCCCAAGCCAAAAAGCAGGAGCTGAGCAGTTTGAGGGAGAGGGGGAAGCCGGGGGTTAGCGGCTGCCTGCCTCCCACCTCTGGCAGGCGTGCAGGCTTGACTCTGTCTGTGCCTGCTCTGGGGAGCTCTGGCACTGGCAGCCTCGCTGCTTTTGAGGTGGTGTCTGATACCCTTGAAGAACAGACCAGGCTCTATTTGTTTTGCAGAAGGCTCAGGGAAGCTTTCGGGATCAGAGGTTTAAACAAGGGGTGTGATGAGCAGTGACAGTTTGGGAAAAACACAAGCAGCAAAAGGTTTTCATACTGTCAGAGAACATGACAGGCAAGTTCACAGCCCCCACAGGCCTTTGGCTTCTTGTTTTCTTTTGCCAAATGCGGAAAGCAATCCTGTGCGGTGACAGAATTGCAGGCGGTGACCCTGTGGCCAGCAGGGCAGAGGTAGAGATGCTGAGAGCAAAGCAAAAAGCCCAGGCAGGAGCTGGCACGGGGGAAGGAGACCTGCAGGGGCTAGGGAAGCTGGGCACCTCTTTTTTTGAGGGGAGGATGCTGTGAGGCATCTGGAAACTCTACTCCTCCAATGTGCTCAGCTCCATCTACTGCACCCTGGATGCTGAAGTTGCTCTCAGGGCATCTCTTCCTGCTGCTTGGGGGCTGCCCAGGCTGGTAGGACCTCTGGGGCTGGACAGTGAGGGGTAAGAGGTGCAGGCAGCCCAAAGCCTGCCTCCTTGACCTCCACTAGCTGAAGGATCAGGCCATGTCTGCCCAGCAAGCCCTGGGTTGGTGGTGAGTGCAAGCTTGACACATCCCTAACCCTCCAGCCCCTCGATGCTACTGCAAAATGGGTTGCCTGGTCAAAACAGAGCTTGCCTTGTTCCCAGGCTAAGAGAAGGGGTTGTGTGATAAAATGCTGCAGCTGGTCTCTCTAATCTCCCACCAGTGTCTGTATTAACTGTCAAGACAGTGACTTCCTTGATGCTGAGCAATTTTTTTCTATGCACACATCCAGCTAATCAATTAAGTTTCTCAGCAGCTTCCTCTAGCATTCAGGCTTGGAGAGTGGAAGGAATTTGTTATTCTAGGCACTGCTGGAGACACATGAACTGTACGAAAAGCAAATTGGTTGTGCTTTCCAAGCACTGACACTCTTCACTCAAAGCCTGGCTTTCTGGGCCTCCTCCTTCAACCTCCTCCCTGCTCTCCTGAGCACCTCTGGGAGCAGCCCTGGTCTGACCAGCTCACACAGAGCTGGCCTGAGGCACATCCACTCAACACAGTGCTGCACCCTGCTATGGTGGGGCTGTGTGCTGGGGATGCTCTGGGTCTTGGGCAGACCCATGGCCTTTTTCCTTGGGGTAGGACATTTTCCTTGTCTTTGTGCAGCAGGTCATTGTGGCTGTACAAGGGCCTAATGCTGCTGGATTGCCTCTTACCTGCTTTCCCAACTGGGTCCCACGCTGCTGTCAGGGGAACATGACAGGGCAGGTTGGTTTGTCCCTTAGCTTAGCCCTCTGCTGAAAAAAAAAAAAAGTCTCTCTTGATATTTTATTTCCTTTTCCCATCTTCTTTTGTCCTCCACTGTTGCTCCTTGCCTTGTCCAGGTGTGGTCCTCCATACATGGGAGGGAGACACCATGTGATGCATTCACATCGGGCTTTGTGGAGTTGAATGCTGGGCTGAGAAAAGGAATTGGAAGGATTCAGTGGGGTGGGTGGAGGCACCAAGAAGTATGGGGTATTTGGGGTGATCTGGGGAAGATTTATGGATGGTTGAGAGGAAGCGCATCTCCTGCCAGCTCGGCTACACCCTGCCTCTCTGCTAGTGGGAGTGGGGATATTTTTCATTGTGTGTTTAGCAATACAATGGCTTAAGGATGAGAGCGGCAGGACTGCTGGACTCCGGAGGGTCGCAGAGGTTTGTTAGGAGCTCAGCCAGTTGTGTTTATTCCCCACACTTGAGCCTGTCAGGATATACACATGTGTCATCCCAGGCCAAGGAAAATTTGGCCTAAGCAGTGCAGAGCTGCTGTTGTCTGGGTGGCTGGTGGGTCAGGATGTCCACAGCTTGAATCCAGCCTGGCCTGGAGGTGAATGAGGTCCCTTCCATTAGGCATTGTCTTGCAGTCTTAGTGATTCCTGCTCAGAGGCTTCCCTGTGGGCTTGCTGCCCCAGCGTGGCATTGCGCTTGGAAATCTCAGCAGAGAGGATAAGAAGGAACTGGCGGGGGGAGGGAGGGGTGTGTGAAAAGGAGCCCTGCTTTCAGAGGGTCATCATTATCAGCAAGAGGATTTCATCCACCTTTAGTCCTGCTCTCTACAGCAAAAGAACCTGGTGCTAACAGCATTGCTTCTGTAGGAGAAATCCCATAGGTGTTCTGCTTGGGAAGTAACTTGGTGAACCAGGAAAGAGAACCCACGATGCCTGCTCCCGATCTTCTTTACAAGCTGTTACACAACATTACTCTGGGGTTAATGAACTAAAAACATCTGGGAATAATCAAAGCTGTGTAGGCTCTGGGAAAGAATGGCTGGAGAAAGTTTGAAAGAAGCAACTTGAAAGCTCAGAGTTGTTAAAAACAGTCTGGAAGCCCTGGAAATTAAAACTAGGGTAACATCTATAAAGAGCAGGGAAGTATCAAGAGAAGAATCTACTGTCCTCTGAGGAAGAGAGAGGAGCCAGAATGAATTGTAATGTTTGAGCCTCTACTAAGCTACAGAGCATTAAACATGGCTTTGGAGCACACAGATCTGCCTTTCCTGCAGCATCTGCTGGCAGGGGAGCAGAGGCAAAGACCAGGGGGCTGCCTTAAAAACAGCCTGGGGAGTGGAAGTGCGGCTTAATGGCAGATAATCACAATCCTCCCAAAGCCCAGTAATGCCGGTGCAGAGTCTGCAGCGAGCAGTACCTGCCAGGGATGGCTCTGGGAGGAATCAGCCGAGGTTTCAGGGCCTAATGGCATCCCTGGCAGGGTGCCACCAGCCAGAGCACGGCTGTGGCAGGGAGGAATGTAACCTGCAGGCCTTGCTTTCCAAGAGACAGGATGCGTGCTTGGGCTGGCTGATGGCATCACCACGGGAAAGGGATGGGATGGAGGGTGTCACCACGGAGGGTGACGGTGACTTGCTGCTGTGCTCAGGCCTCCTCTGGGGTGGCAGCTCGAATGGCTGTTGGGATCATCCTGGGTGGATAACCCAGGGCTGACAGATGAAAAGACTCTCCTTGGGGGTGTCTGGCTGGCAGCAGGTACCGAAGAGAAACGTGTGCTTGATGAGCTGCCTGCAGCACTGACCCTGTTCCATTTACAGGAGCCTTGGGGGTTGCTTCCCTGGAGTGGCTCAGAGAAAGACCATGGAGCCAGCCCTCGTTGATAGAAATCCCCCACCTTTAGCATCACTGGGAGGCAAGTCTGTTGCTGGGAAATCTCACTTCTGATTTATAGGAGCTTTAATCTTGAAGGGCTTCTTTTGGTGCTTTCTGTTCACTCTTTTACTGTTTTACATCTCCCCCTACTTCTGCCCCTGGCTGGGTCTGGGATACAAGCCCCCAGAATCTCCAAGAGATGGAAGAGCAGCCTGGGCAGGGTGAGGGTGGGTACACTGGAGGAAGGGCAGCAGGACAACCAGTCACTGCAGGCGCCATGGAAATGGTTAAAGATTTGGGGTGTCCAGATCTGCCGCATCTTCCATGACAATCTGGCCTCCCCAGCATCCTTGTAAATGAGAAACCGCAAAAGCCTCACATTCTATTATTGCTACGGAGCATTAGAGTCTCTCATTTAGGATAAACATTCTCATCTCCAGCAGAGCATGAATAACATTAAATGAGATAGTTAAAATGTTTCAGGCCAATTATAGCCCTGGTGTAACTTCAGCAGAGTTACACCAGGGATTAATTTGATCCGGAGAGTTCTGTCTCCTGTTCTGAACTGGGATTCCAGCATGGGTAATTACATCCTGCCTCTCTGCACTTCCTCTGGAGTTTTAATTGGGTTGAATGGACCAAATCTGCAGCAAGTGTAAATCAGTGTAATTGAGCTCTCTCTGGAGAGGAACCCTGCTGATTTACACCTTCAAATCTGGGCCAGTTTTCTCCGTTTCCTCTCTGTCAGGCTCAGGCTGAGGTTGGTGCAAGGAAACTGCCCCAACCCAGCACCAGCCCCCCTGCAAAGGATTCAACTTCTGCTCTTTTCTCAAGAAAGTCACCAAATTTCCAAACTGCTACTGAGAGTTGAGAGAGCTCTGCCTGTATTCTGTGCTGTGCTGGTGCAGGTCACATCTGCTTTGGGGTGCAGGCAGCCCAGAGTGGGTGTACAGCAGCCTACATCCCACTGTACCTTCTGCTAGTAAGCCCACCACTCTGATCTCCAGCTGGGGTGACTGGCTCTCACCTCCCAGCCTGGATCTCAGATCAGGCTCCTTGTGCACTGAGACAGGCAGCTGCACTCTCTCCCTCTTCCACTTCCCAGCCCTCTCAGTAAATCTGTGTTAATGAGGGACATTTGACCCTCTCTTTCTCTTAAGAAGCATTTTTGTTCCATGAGATAGTTAAGAAAAGTGAAGCAATTTCCTCCCTCTGACTCTACTAAGTTGTTTTCATTGATTTTTTTTTTTTTTTTTTTTTGGAAAATGGAAGGAAAATGTCTCTAAAAAAACTCTTTCTTTATGTTACTCCTATCTTTTTTTTTGTTTAGGGTCTAATTCTGAAAGATATTTAATAGGTATATGAAGGACTGCCCCCCCCAC
>JAAGNO010004408.1:43108-53290 GCA_033439905.1 Ceryle rudis | reverse complement strand
CCAAGAATCTTAAAAAAAAAAATAAAAAAAAAAAATAAAAAAAAAAAAAAAAAAAAACAAAAAAAAATAAAAGACGTTTGTGGGGCACAAAAAAAAAAAAAAAAAAAAAAAAAAAAAAAAAGACTTCAGAGTACTCTGGTAACTGCAGGACAGTAAGAGTAACCAGGGGTTAGGGGCGGGGAAGGAAGGTCCCTGTTGGAGGCACCCTGGAGAAAGCAGAGATGCCAGGAGAATTCCTACCACAAATTCCCCAGGATCTTATAATCCACAGTTTTTTTCTAAATGTCATCCCCTCCCATACCCAAGACAGTAATTCCTACCCTTTCCATCAGTGCCCCCTTTGATCCTTTCCCTCTGTGACAGCATTATTTCCCCCTCATTCTATGGATAGCAGATTCAAGTGTTTCGTAACGTGCTGTGACCTATGTCCCCTGAGTCAGAAAAAGGTGGAGGCAGGCAGTACTGAGCTACATGTGCACTGCCTATTCAGCTGGCCAAGCACTGGGCAGAGCTATCAAACACCACATCTCTGCCCACAGCACAAGTGCTTGAGCTGTCTGTTCATACAGAAGCCATCCATTTCACCCAGCGTCTCAGACACAAAACTAGGAGGGCATTTAAGTTGTGAAAATAGGCCAGAGTAGCAGAGACGTCAACTCAATCTGCCTCATGGCATACTGAAAAGCCTCCTACTATCAAGGTGGACACACTGGAGGGAAAGGATGCCATCCAGAGGGACCTGGACAGGCTTGAGAGGTGGGGCCATACCAACCTCCTGAAGTCCAAGTGCAAGGTCCTGCATCTGGGTTGGGGCAATTCCAAGTACAAATACAGGTTGAGTGGAGTATGGATAAAGAGTAGTCCTGAGAAGAAAAACTTGGGAGTGCTGGCTGATGAAAAGCTCAACATGAGCCAACAATGTGCATTTGCAGCCCAGAAAGCCAATTGCTGCATCAAAAGAAGTGTGGCCAGCAGACTGAGGGGTGGTTCTCCTCCTCTACTCTACTCTTGTAAGATCCCACCTGGTGTTCTGCATCCAGCTCTGGAGCCCCCAAAACAAGAAGGACATAGACCTGTTGAAGCAGGTCCAAAGGAGGGCTACAAAGATGATCAGAGGGCTGAAGCACCTCTCCTGTGAGAACAGGCTGAGAGAGATGGGGTTGTTCAGCCTAGAGAAGGCTCCAGGGATACCTTATTGCAGCCTTCTAGTATCTGAAGGGAGCCTACAAGAAAGCTGGAGAGGGACTTTTTGCAAGGGCTTGTAGTGATAGAATGGTGGGTAATGGCTTTAAATTGGAAGAGGGTAGATTTAGATTAGAAATTAGGAAGAAGTTCTTCACCCCGAGGGTGGTGAAACACAAGAACATATTGCCCAGAGAAGTTGTGGATGCTCCATCACTGGCTGTCTTCATGACCAGCTTGGATGGCATTGTGAGCATCCAGTTCTGGTGGAAAGTGTCTCTGACCATGGCAGAGGGGCTGGAACTAGGTGATCCCTTCCAACCCAAACCATTCCATGATTCTATGATCTTTCACTGAACAAGCAGGCTATTTATTTTTGAGAGGAAAGTAAATGCATCTTTCAGCCATCCTTGTGGCCCTAGTACTCTAGGAAGCACATGAAAGCAGAAACATCTGCCAGCATAGGATGCAGTGCTCTGCAAAGACCTCAGCACCCAGGAGACTCAGTCTCGCCCTTTACTTTTAATTATTTTCCTGGTAACTCTGTTGCACATGAGCTCCTCTTGTTAGGTTACACACAATCATTACCTCATCTGCCAGCAGTAAGCTAGAGACACCAAAGGCTGATGTTCTCAGACCACAGGTCTAAGAAAAACGTGACATCACCAGCCATGCTGTGTACCAGGAACTTCTCTAACAAGGGGATCGATCTGTGGTGCTAGGTTATCAGAGCTCAAAGCCATGCTGTTTTAGACACAAACAAGACCACACCTTTCATAGTATTAAGGTTGATGCTTTGATTCTGAACTGCCATTTTGCACGACTGGGCCTTCACAACAGCTTGAAACACACATCAGATCCACAAATAACAGGAAAATATTTCAGCTGTCCAGGATTCAGAGCTAGAAAGATGCAGAAGGCAGTGTTCAAAAATTACACCAGACCAATATATAGTCTGAATGCATGAATACAGAAACTGAAGATTAAATGGCTGTAGCATAAGAATAGTTACAGATGATCATAAACAACCAGAGAGGTCTCACTGTTCCAACTTATATAAATAAGATAGCTAAGTGATTCTTAGGAACATTATGTTTTAGGAACATACAGTTTTTAAGTGAGGCAGTTTTGACCTTAAAATATGCAATACTCAGTGGCATTATTCAACTGAAATTTGACAACGACTGAAGGTTAATTCCAAGATTTATAGGGGAGGTTCTACTAAGTGCCTCTCTATAGCCCTGTGCCACTGAATTTTGGCTGACTGAAAATATTCCTGTGGCACTCCTAGTTCAAACTGACGTGACAGGAATGACATTTCTTAGTATGAGCTGAACTGAACTGTAGACCTTCAATTTTCTGTTTGCCCATGCTTCTAGCATATCCATTGGACTTCTGCAGTAAAAGCTGATAAAGAGAACTCAGGCTTTGTACTGTAAGTAACAACGCAAAGATAAGATAAAAAGAACTGCTTAGGAGAATCTTCAAGCTCTGCACAGAGCAAGATGTATGAAGTTTTCCTTTACCCTACTACCTTTCTGCACAAGCTTAAATATCAAATAACTTGCAGTGTTTTCCAGCTGCCAGTCTTCTATTAATTTTTATGTTAACGGAAATCACAAAGTAACTTTTTTCAGAGGAATAAATTAATAAATCAAACAAGTATCCTCTGAGATAAAGCAAGTAAGCTGGACAAGTCAACAACTAATGCAAATTGCTTACAATTAACAACTGAGCTTATTATGGCCAAGAAGGTGAGAAAAAGATGATTTACGCACACACCCCCCAACAAAAACTGCGAGTTATACGTTAGACTTACATGTGTTTAAGAAAAAGGCAGAGGCAGTAACCCTGTTAACTACTTGTCTAGGACACAATTTTTCACAGGATCCTAAAAAAAACCCAAACCCTTGCAGCACATATGGGGTGTAGATTTTTAAAAACTGAATCAGTAAGGAAAGAAAAGTAGCCTTTCTCTGAAAGGTTCCTGAATACACCGTTACTGAGGAGCACATGAAATAATTTGCTAATTGATAACGCAGAGAAAGCACAGATATTGCATCTTTATTAGATTAGTTCTGTGCAATAACAATTAGATCTTTACAACCTATTCATAAAGGGACAAAAAAATGTAAAGTAGGAAATCTTTATACTGCATAAGCCATGGTAATGTGCAGATCTTAAAAGCATGACCTACATCTCAGTAGACCAACTCATTGACCCTTCTCCCCCTTCCTGCAGTTAGATATGCTTATGCCAGTTACTGGAATATTACTTAGTTAGCTACCAGTGTCTTTGGAACCAGAACCAGAGACCCTAACAGTAGCCTACAAGATGCTAGTAGCCTGCAGTTTCTATCCAAAATGGTAGGTTTTCAGACCAAGCAGTCTCATAAAACAATGCCCCCTTTAGTTTCCTCTTAGATAAGCCACTGCTACTTATTCGGTGATTCAGTCCTTCCAAGTCATACTCTCAAAACTCTTGATCCTTATCACAGCTCTTCACATGATTCTTTTGCTCACATTTTTCTCAAGCGAAACCCCAAACTAAATGCACCCAAGTCCTTGTTAATGTTGCATCAGCACTTCAAAACCATCATAATAGGTTTTTTTTTCTACAACATAGATTACAGACCAATTCAAATTACTTTTGCAATTCCCCTAACACATGACCTTCTTCTCTGCTAGCCAGTCAGCTGCATAGCATGTAGGGAAATAATTAAATGTATGATTTCAACTGAATTGAAACAAATCGAAACAAACAATTAAATAGAAACAAATTTAAGGCCAGCTTCTTCTCCAAACACACCTAGGAGACAAAGCCAGCTCCGGGCATAACATTCGGAGTATGTGCAAACCTGGGCTTTCTTCTAAGTAAGATTTCACATTCGAAGTAAACAGAAATGCTTCACCAAATTTTCAGATCATGCCACAGGATGTGTTAATAAGAGTAAGCTTCCTTCCCTGAAATATGTATGTAGTTTCATCCATCAGAGATGACCTAGCTGCAATCTCCACCTATTGTACAACCTCTCTGCAAACCAAATGCATATAAACCTGCAAAAATCACAGCTGCTCTGGGGACACAGCAACAGAAGTCAACTTTTCCAATTACTAATTATTGTGCACCTCTTTCAGGTATTTAAGCCCATTTAGTTGTACATCTTCAAGTCTACACAATACCACATAAGCAGTTTGACCCTCAAGCAACAATATCAAATTATCCTTCAACATCTTTAAGAATTTACTTTGCCTTATCACACTTATGCAAACAGTATCTGCTTTTTCCAAGAGCTCAAAATCAATCAGTTAATCCTAACGATGCAGCAGACTTGAACACTACAAGTGCTCTGCTAACATGAAAACGCATCTGCTGTGTATGTGATGTTACATCCAATGCTTCAGTAAATACCTTGTCATACAAGTTCATTGCATTAGCTTTGCAGATGACATCGAACTGGGGGGCCAGTCAACATACTTGAGGGCAGGGCTGTGATTCAGAGGGACCTGGACAGGCTGGAAGAACAAGCTGACAGGAACCTTATGAAATGCAACAAGACACCAGTGGGAAGAGTCCCTTGTGTTATACAGGCTGGCACTGCCAGCCCTGGGAGCAGGTCTGCTGAAAACACCCTGGGGGTCCTGGTAGGCAGGAAGCTGAACATGAGCCAGCAGTGTGCCCTGGCAACAAGGAGGGCCAACAGCATCCTCAGCTGTATTACCAGGAGTATAGCCAGCAGACTGAAAGAGCCAGGGAGAAGCAACTATTCTCCCTAACTTGGCACTCAGACTGCTTCCGGAACAATGGCTCTAGCACCCCCATCCTCCTCCTCTTTAGTCCCTTTCAATGTAAGGAAGATATCAATAAACAAAAACCTAATTCAAGTGAAGGGCTACCAAGGTAGTTGGGGGATGTGAGAAGAGGCTCTCTTAGCTTCAGAACTTCTCCAGCCTGAAAAGACATGTTCTGAAGGACTGTAACAGCAGCAATCGTGTACCTTCTAGGTAACTTCCCCCACAGGTGTCAAGGTTACCAAGCCAGGCTCTCCAGTGACGTATAGTGGGAGAAGAAAAGACAACAGACATAATGGACTAACAGGAGAGCATCTGACTGGATAAAAGGTACAAATCTTACCTGCCCAGAGCAGTTATACAGTTTCTATCCTTGGATATTTTCAATGCCCTGCTGGATAAAGCACTGAGAAACCTAGCCAGAAGTCACCATCTTCCCTACTTTAAGCAGGGCTAAACAGTCTTGTTTGCAGTTTGTCTGCATCCATGATTCCTTCCACATTTTTCTGACAGGCAATGAAGATGTACGAGGCCACCACCAAATGAAGCCAGAGGGAGATCCACAGGCAACACAGCAAGGTGTGTTGCTTACTGATGAATAGATAGGTATTATTTATACATGCATTAAATCAAAAGGCAGCCATATGCATGCAGGTTCTCTATAAACATCAGCTTCAAAACTGTTTTAATGTTAGAAATCAGAATTAGTCAGAAAAATTAAGATAAAAATGCAACATGACATATTAAAATGAAAATGCAATACAGTCAAAGGATACCAGATTACTAGAATAAACCATACTTAGATTAGAAACTCCTCCAGCAGATGACAAACAGACATAAACTGAACTTCAGTAAAACATGGTACATCAGAATGCTACTGAAGAGTGAAAAAAAAAAAAACCTAAGAATTTTAAACTGTGTCAAAAACTCACTGAAGGGGAGAGTGAAACAGAAACTAGCAGAATGGAAGGGTATATTAATGAGCTCCCAATGGACTAGTTTTTTAAAAAAGTTAAATTTCACATCAGCAAACACAGCCAAGAGCAAAGGCTGGACAAAAGGACCAAATGAATTCTGTAGCCCCAAGGCTTGGAGAAAAACAAGCAGGGGCAAGATGTAGTAGTACAAAGCATAACACGAAGCAAAAGATCACTTAACATCGCATACACTGAGGGAACAGTCAAGAATTTCTATATACTAGTAATGCATAAATCAGAAGAGATTGTGCATACATTAACATATCACAAGACGACTGAGTCACCAGCCCGATACATTCCAAGATCACATTTGCTTCTCATGCCTGTACCAAGAGAAGTATTTTCAGCCACGAAAGCGAAGCATTAGCGTCTTTGTAAAGGGTGTTGGTACATTTCACATGTACTTCATCCGGAACAGTGTGTACAAGGAAACTTGCAGAATTGTGTCTCCCCAGATTGAAGCCTCTCATACTTTATCATACACCTGTTAATTTCTTCAAAGCGAAGTATTGAATAAGGATGAAGTAAGGAAATAGCCTACTTTATTCTTATGCTTGCTTCAACTTGAGACGGACTTTTAAAAAGGAAGATACTAACTTTCACAGCAGGACTTGACAAACGTGCTGTAACTCAGCCCCTGCATATTTATCTTTCTAATGTTGCTACCTTCACCACAGTACAGATGACTGACAGGCCACTGGCTTACTAGATATACTCGAAAGCAGGTTAAGAAAAAAAATGTAAAGAAACCTGTAGGTCACATGGTTCAGAACTGAGCAATCAAGTTAAGCCTGAGAGAGTTAACAGAAAACTACCTTTTAATAGAAGGCAGCTAGAACAATTTCCCTGACAGACTGGTTAAGAGGATTGTCTTAACAAGGAGTTCTGAATGACTGATTTTCATTTCTTTAACCTCTGTACTTGAGACACATACTGCAGGAAGTCCAGGCTTCCTGTATAGTGTATCTTCTCCCTCCATGAAATGACCACAAACATAAGCAAGGTGAAAATATCTAAGAGGGAAGAAGCATGAGACTCTGGGTATAGAAGTACAGTATATCCTCACACTATGAAGCATTATCTGGAAGAAACCTCTTGAGTACAATGACTGACTCCAGCCTCCAGTTTGAAGCAGGAATACTGTCAACATCAAATCAGGCCAGCTTAAAACTGTAACCTGTCCCAGTGATGGGCCACTCTCCTTGTAAGATTCTTCTATTGTCCAATTTGAACCCCCCTCATGAGTGTTGCTCCTTCTTTTATCATCTCTTACTACTGAGAAGAGCATCCCCCTTTAGGCAGAAGTATGTCACAGCTAGATTGCCTCTAAGCCACCACCGTCTCCTCTTTGCAAGACTAAAGCCCAGCTCTCTCAATCCTTCCTCATAGGTCATCTGCCCTATGCCCCTAAACATACCGGCTGAACCCTTTACAGTTTCTTAGCAGCCTTCTTTAACAGTGGTGCACCAAAACAAAGAGCATATTCAAAGTGTGGTCACACCTTTGTCACAGAAAAAAACAAACAAAAACCCCAAATCTCTCTCTGATGGCAACACTCCCCTTTACACAGCAGACAAAGCAAACAGCATACTAAACGATCAGACATTCTGTTGGCTCATTTAACTAAGAGGTTTGTATAGATGAGACTCAAATTAAACTGAATGTTCAAGTTAATTCTGCAGTAAAGATAATCCTTAATCACACATTCCCTAAAGCCTAGAGCTGCATCTTAAAGCAAATAAAAATGGATGCAACTACAATATGCTAACACCTACAATATATACCAATAAACAAAGAACTCTCCAAGCTGTTCTAGCATGTAAGTTTCTCAATAAATCCAGGCCTTGAATACACACATACTAGCTCTTTCTAGATTTATTAAAAAAAAAGTAATTTTACACCCTGAATTTACTGGTAGTGCCTTTCCTAAAGCTAGAGGAATTCTCCAGAATTTTTGGTTTAACCCCCACTGCAGTCATTAAAAGATGAAATACCTTTCTAAAGTTATTTCACTGACTTGGCTGCTGACAGAATGTAAACTGGTTAAACAGGTTTACAGCCTCCTATGGCACTACTCAACATCCCAGTGTCTCCCTTCTTCCTACTAAGAAATACTATAAACTGTTCTGTATGTACCCAATGTAGTACACAGGCTCAGAACAGTGAGTTAAGGTACAGTGTTGGAACAGACTTGCCTCCTTGAACTTGAAAACCGTGCAGAGCAGCTGTTCAACTGTTTAGAAATATATACAAGAAAACAGTAAACCTAAATTTACTAATATGACATGAATAAAATTGAAATATTTTATTGTAGAAGCAAAAATAAAAATAATTAAGTATAAAGAAGATTGGGTTTTGTTTCAGACATGTGGAAACAGGATTTTAAGGTATTTATGAAGAAGTATTCTTTTAAGTGTAACAGTCACAACTGAACCATGTGAAGAAAATGAACACTGAAAAGGTGCTTCTGAAAGTCCTAAGTGCAGAAAAAAAAAAAAATCCCTGAAATAACAGGTAGGCTTGGACCCAAAACACTGCATACAGAGGCTGAACATTTGGAGTAGTCAGCATTTTCCATTAAAGTTTAAGTTAGTATCAGGGGACCCATCTCTAATTAAAACAGAGGTTGTATTTCAAATGAAATATTGCAATCATTGTTTCAGCTTCCCATTACCAGGGCACAGGTGGCTTGTGAAAGCCAGCAGAATACTTTCCTGAAGAATTCTACAGTTGTAAGAATTTGTTTCTGCCCATAGCAGACAGAAACCCTGTGAATAAGACTGAATGGGAGGACCAAGATCTAACTGCCTCACACAGTGTGCTTTGCTTAGGTGAGGGAAAACCTTACGGGCTCTGTCAAAAAGTCACATCAAATTCTATATACACAGAAACCCATCCTGCATTCCAGAATTTCAGTCACTTTCCATTAACACAGATTTTCAGTATTATGTGAATCATCTGAGGAAATACACTTCCTACTCAAAGCTAGGGAAAAAAATCAAAACATTTTAACAGTCTAAGTTAATCCTTTGTCCCCGAGAAAGGAAAGAATAGTCATAGAGAGCTTCTCCCTCCAAGAAAACACATGTATCACAGAAGATGCTTTAGACTAACAGCTGAACACATGGTCTTGGAATGGATTAAAAGTCCAGAAGACACTAAAGAGTTTTACCGGCATTTTTCTTCTGCAAAAGAGTGTAAGTAATCTTTATCAACAAGCCTTTAACAGCTTGAAGAGGCCTTATTCAAGGTACTTCATTTCATTGCTGAAAAACACGTTACCATCTCTTTCCCTGTATGTCTTGCAAGAATGGAACAAAGAATAACAAAAGAAAGCAAGAGGGGCACTGTAAATATAGCTGGTTACCTATTATCCTTTCTGTGTAAGCAATGTGCCTTGGCTCACACAAGGAGACATCAACTACATCTGACAGACTGCACAAGCATTCCTATTTCCTTGTCAACTACCATAAGTAGATCTTGTTTCTCTCGATAAAACACAACTATTCTACTCTTTCAGAATAACCTAACAAACTTAATGGCCTTCTTTCAGTAGAAACCTCACTTCAACCTTACCTAGAGACATGTGATCGTACACTTAGCATAGAGCTTTTTGAAACAGGATAAAAAAAGGAAAAAAGATTCACTCTTCATTGATCCTGCTCTTCATATTTTTACAAAGCATTTTCACAATCTGAACTTCGTGTGTCGTCTTCTTTCCAAGCAGTCCTTAAACCACGCTGCTTTTACTAATTATGTCACGAGTTGTTTTTAATCTCCTATTAATATCATTACCTTCCACGAGTCCTTAGTGTCTGATCTTCTTCTACATACACAGCCTGTGTACATTTGTTGTCCACTCCTCCGGTTTTCATGTCATTTCTTACCAGTCGCTTCAGATGAGTCACTTACAATAACCACTACTTACAGCCCAACATTATGAAGAAAGGGGGTGACACAAGCAGCCCTCTTACTCCCAGGCACAGAACAAAGTCACTTACTGTGTCCTGACAGACCTGTTTGACCAATGAAAGGCAGACGTACTATTTCTGTCCTTACCATCACCAAACCTACTTCCAAAGTACTGCCACCTGTTCTTCAGGACCACAGGAGAGGCAGAAACCTCCCTGTACAAAAAGGAGATCTCAAACCAAGGACTTTGTGCTTCAGTAGCTTTCCTTCAATCACGGGGGGGGGGGGGGGGGGGGGGGGGGCAAAGCACACAACAGCGA
>JAAGNO010004408.1:27947-43098 GCA_033439905.1 Ceryle rudis | reverse complement strand
GGGGGGGGGGGGGGGGGGGGGGTGGGGGGGGGGGTGGTGGGCGGGGCGGGGGGGGGGGGGGGGGGGGGGGGGGGGGGGGGGGGGGGGGTTGGGGGGGGGGGGGGCGGGGGAGGTGGTGGGGTGTGGGCGGTGGGGAGGTTGTGGGGGTGGGTGGTAGCGGAGGGTTGGGAAAGGGGCGCGGGACGGGGGGGGGTTGGGCAGGTCGGGGCGGGCGATGACATTAAACGTAGCAGTACTGTAAGTGAAATTAGGAAGTCTGGAGTTTTGTTACCAGACTCGCTTGCTGGTACGATGCCTTCGGAGCGCACCCTCCGTTCCGACAGAAGCCGCCAAGAGGGCAGGCGCCACAGCACGCCAGCGGGGCAGGCCCCGGTCCATGTGCCGGCCTTCCCACGCCCTCCCTTCGCCGCCTTCCACCACCGCCTCCTCCCTCCGCCACCGCTCAGAGCCGCCCCGGCGCGGCACCGGGAGTAGAGGCGAGCAGCCCCCTGCGTTCTCCCCGCCACGGCTCGGCAAGACTGCGAGCAGGGGCACGGCGGGCCGCTCCCCGCTAAGGAAGGCGGTCCTCTCCCCGTGCTGCTCTCGCTTCCCCCGGAGCTCGCTCCCCTACAGGGAGGCTCAGCGGCGGCGAGACGCCGAACCCCACGCCCGACGACACCCCTGAACAAGGGGAGCCTCAGCCACCCGCACACACACTCCCCGTCCCTGTCCCTACGGGTACCTGGCGCCAACTCGACGGGGCCCGGAGCCCCGCAGCTCCGGCTGTCCTGGAAGCGGACCTGGCGGAGGCCGCCGGGCACGGCCCCCCAGAGGCGGCTGGCGGTGCCGCGCAGGAGGCGGCCGCCCTTGCCGGTGAAGGCGGTGAGGTAGTCCATGGCGAGGGACTCCTAACGGCCGGGGGGCCCCATGTCCGGGCCGCACGCACAGCTCCGCACGCCCGCCAGCCCCGCTCACACAACTTGTGCAAACTTTGGAGCTCGGCCCCGCCCTCCCCTTAAAGGGACCGCGGCGCCGCCGCCGGGGCTGGGCGCGGGCGGACGCGACGCTGGGGCCGTGCGAGAAGCAGCCCGGGCGAGCCGGAGCCGCGAGGTTCCGCGGCCGCCGCTCCCCGACCGGCGTGCCCTGGGCCGGGGCGCTGGGGCCGCGGGTGGCGCAGGCTGCGGCTGCCCTCCGGCGGAGGGGCAGCAGCTCCTCAGCGGCTCGCTGCTCCCGCGGCCGCCTCAATGCCCGCAGCCTTCAGAGGCACCTGGCTTGCCCCCCGGAGGAAGGAAGGCAGGCCGGCTTCCCAGACTTCTTGCTGCAGGACCGGCGAAGTCTGCTGCCGGAGAAGGCTTCTGGGGTGCGGGTCACGAGGGCAGTTTCGTTCCGGCCAGGAGCAGGACTGGTGGACGCCCGGGTCTCTTCACCGCCTGCGGAACCAGGGCACTCGGGACACCGCCTCCCTTTAGTCTTAGGCAGGCCCACGGCCACCTGTACATCTTTATGAATTTATCTGCAGTTGGGGTTTTAGTGACGTTTTGTGAGAGCGCACCACTTTACAACAGAGCGCTGCAAAGCTTTCTGTGAACTTTTAGCTTTCGTGTCTTAGCTTCCCTTCACCAAGAAGCATGAAAAGCAAGAACCAAGGCCATCTCTTATTTTGAAATCTTCTCACAGTTGTGGATACTAAGATATTTTACCACCATAAAACAAGACCAGCTATGACACTGTGGTTTTGCTGTTCTGCTTTTGAGCCCTCACACTCTCAGACTTTCCTGCCATCTGGGACTCCACCATCCTTTCTGTTCCAGCCCATCCATGTTCCCCTGTCCTCCTTTGAGCATTTGTCAACCTTTAAACTGACTACATCACTTTAGTCTTACAGCTGAACTTACTCGGTATACAAATGTTTCTTCCTTTTTGAAAAAGACATTTGATTTGTGGCGTTCATTTGTGCCCTCACAGTCTTTGTTCTCACAATTATTGGAACTCCTGAGGTTTGAAGAAATAAAACCAGTTAGATCATGATCCAACATTTTAACAGATAAAGAAATATCTGCAGCATTGAATCTCACGGGGAAGATCTGCCTTATGATGCGTGTTCCACGCGCGTCGAGACTGGAAGAACAGCCAGATCATTATATATACCACTTGTGCCATAGTCCTTAAGAACACAGAACTGTAAGCTAATGTGCTTATATTCTAATCAGAGTATGATGCAATTATACGCTGCATCTAGCTGCAAATGAAAGCATTGTTTAATAAAAAAAAATGCTCTTGTTGAGCCAAATCTATTGTGTATGTGCAGAACAGAGGAACGAAGTGCTGAGCTATCTCAACTCCTATTCACTTGTAGCAGCTGCTCAATTAAATCAGAGTTTAACGTCAGCATTTTGGAGTGCTGATTTCTGAGGGTTACTTGATATAAACGGTACACTCAAATCAACCTTTCTACTACTTAAATCAGTTCCTGCTCAGGAGATAATGATGTTCAAGACTTTTTCAAAGAAAACCTTTTCACTGAAACAGAACAAGAAATTTTCAGCAGAATTAGCTCTCCCTCCCCCTGAAACCTGCCAGAAGAAAGGGATGTGTAATCTGTCTGTTCCAGGACTAATGAATAAATCAGGAACTGCAGAGTCACTGCATAGTCTAAGTACCACTAGGTGTTCAGAATATAAACTATTCTGCCTAGCAGATCTGTCTTGCCCTAAACACTGTAATTAGTTTTCATTTCATTACACTGTTTCTGCTGTGAAGAAGTTATGGTTGGGTCTTCTGCCCTGTTCATCTACTTTAGGCAAGATTTACCTACACGTTTGCACCAGACATGAGTTTACCACTGTGGTGCTCAGCTCTTTTGAAACTTTTGAGCTGGCTTGTCCACCAGTATTGTAGCCACCTATGCACCTCTGTTACTGTGTTGATTTCATGTCTGTGGTTTGAAATAGTACTTTTTCTCTTCCAAACCCGTATTATGCAGCGTTTATCATTACATTGCAGTGATAGAGGCTACAGATCCAGATTCAGCCAACATTTTGAGGAACTACTCAAGGTAAATATTTTGATAACTATGAATTTGTTACATTTTAGTTGCTTTCATCTTTGTTCACAAATAGTCTGACCCAAGTACAAAATGATCAGCTATTACTGCAATACAGTTGTCCTAGTATTGAAAATCTCTGCCCATACTCAAAAGCATCCATTTAGCAATGTTTTCACTTAGAAAGAAGAGATTCTTCAATTGAACTGTCTTAACTTAAAAACAAGATTTAGGTGTCCGTGCTCATAAAAGGTAATAGTACTCTAATAGTACTCTAAGATAATGTGACGCTTACTGACTACTGGTAAAATATCAAGACATTGAGGTAATGCAAATATTATTATTACATTGTGAAGAATATGGTCAGACTTCTATTACTTCAGTAGGCATCTTCAGCGCAACACCCAGTAGTACTAATATGAGCTTTAAGATACTGTTTCTACCTAGCTGTGGCACACCTGTAATAGCAAGATTGACAAAAATCCCTGGTCTGAAAACCGAGCAGGCTTAATCCTGTGTCAGTTATATAATCTAATATACTAGTGCTTAAGTTTACAGCCCACATTTCCATCTGAAAAGCTTTGCAGTATTCATCAACTTTTTAATCAGTAGGAGCAATGTAAACCCTATGTACATAAGCAATGTGTGTCCCTTTTGCCATAAAACTAAAACATATAAAATATAAAAATGTTCTATCATATTAGAATACTTTTTTTACACTTACATTGAACTTGAACACTTTTACAGAAACTTGATCATACTATATTGCCCTTATGTCATCAATGTCTAGAAACAACCAGGATTTCACTGAGGGGGGCAAATAAATCTGTATTCAATATCTGAATGTGCAACAAGGATCTGTCCTGGGTTTATTTTCCAGCCTGTGGTATCAGTCAGAAAGTGTATTTCTGTAACTCAACCACTTCAAACTGGCCCTCCAAAAGAAGGAGCTGGTCCTACCTGCTCTTCATTGTTTGTGCCTGTTCCTGTGCTACCAGTGGGAGCAGGAGCATTCCTTTGGCAAGTGAACTGTGCAGTAAAGCTGATACATTTAAAAGTAGCTTTTCCTTTTTTAGTCAAAACTAAGTAAACTTATGTATTTTTCTGTGGGGTTCTGGTTAGATCTTCCGGTCCATATGAGTTGTATGTAAGCACCTCTAGAAGCACAAATTGCGAAGCAGCAGAAGTGGCTGGAAGAGAAGGAGGGAGGAAGTTGCCAACCAGCCTCTTGTCTTCAGTGCCAGTGTATGTTAGGTCAAAGTGATAGTGAAACTGTGGCACAAGTGGAGGTGCTTTTGTATCACTATTACACACAAAGCCACCTTCGGTAGCTACCAAAACATCTGACAGAGTAGGTCTACATTCTTGATGCAACACTTAATAACACGTTATGCTAATCTGTTGCTGTAAATAAAGGAACAACTCTGTCATGTATGTAGATGCCAAAGTCTCAAATGAGAGCAGGCAGAGACGTGCTTGAACTGCATCCTAAAAGAACTGCTGCTGTAGGGAAGAGAAAACAGGGATCAGCCTTGCTGAAACAGAAAAGGACACAATGAGGTACTAATATTTCCAAGGGCTGAACACAGTTATATATATAAATATTTCAAAGGAGAAAAAAACCAACCAAACAAACAACAAAACACAGCAAGTGGTAGTAACTTACCATTTCTTTGGGGACAGATTTGTTTCTTGTGAAAATAAATGCAAATTGCAGCAACTAATCCAGGCAAAATGCTAGTAGGTGTTGTTTAAGGTTCCTTAGGTCTTGCCAGTCCACATGCCTAGTGTACAGGACACGGGCTTCTTGCACTACAGCTTGCCAGATTTCCAGTGCTACCAAGCTGCAGGCAAAAGTACCCTAGGCACTAACACAAACCCTCTGTTTTGTTTTGTGACAAATGAGATTTGTACATGCTTTCTGAGGGGAAAATCTTGATGTCAGTCATTTGGCAATCAGCCAGTGTTCATTTGTACATAAACAACCTAGATGCAAGTATGTAATCTTGACAGGTTTTACCTCATTTAAGCTTCCTTACATATTCTAGAGGCACTGACTCTCATGTGATGCTACAAGGATGCTTTATGCCTTTGGTAAGTATTCTGAATTACCATGACTGGTCAAGACCCTACCATTTATGTGGTTGCAAAACCTATAATGAGTGGCTAAAATTGGGATTGAATTAGAACACACATAAAAGCCTAACCTCTCCTTTAATTTTTAATGGAACCTGCTTTTAATAATGTAAAATAACTCGGGAATTGTTTTTTTCCTAGCAAAAAAGGTAAACTCTTAAGACACAGGAAAACAGACTGCAGTCTGCTTCCAATGCTGTTTCAGTAAAAGTTAAATACAGTGCAGAATGTACATGTTGTCCTTGAAGGAAGGACTAGAACCGAGGCATGCAGAACTCCCACCTTCTCAGTCATGTTCCCCCATGAATCCACTGATTTGAATGACAAAGTGTGGAAGTACACAGTTCTAGAAGTAAAAACAGTTGCACAAATCTATTTTCTTCTGATTAAGAAGGTCCAAATAGTTCCAAAGGGCAATCCCATGGCAATATAAATTTGGGAGAAGTTGAAAAGACATAACCAATAGGTGAAACTAAGTAAAGGGGTGTGTTTAAAACAGGTTCTTTAGAGAGAACTGTGGGTTAGGTGTGGCTGTCCATACGGGTTTTACGACACCACATCCTCTTTTCAGATTAGACACTCAGCAAGAAGGAAGCCATCATCTGCATACTAGCTTCAGCAGTGGTAAACCTGGAACTTCAGACTTAGGTAGTTAGGGGCAGAAGTCTGTTTTCTGTACTAACCAGCTCCCTGTAAAATTAGAATGAAATGGGGGCCATTCTCCACCTTGACCATTGACGCTGATCATTGTTCAGCAGAAAATGTCGATTTGAAGAGACTAAACAGAATAAACATGGGCAAGACGGGAATTTGGCAGTCCTTGGTTTGAGACTGGGATATCTGTATTATAGGTTATGTTTTATATCTGATTATTCTTGAAATAACACTGAAAAAGACAGGAAGCCATTACAGCACCTCTTTTAGGGGAGTTGCATTCTCAGTAGAAAACTGAACCAAACTCCTACTCTATTAGTATTTCAATTCTGTCTCAAAAAAATCTTTCAGTTCCTCATTCTGCAAAATAATTTGATCAGATTTCAAAATCTCTTTACACTTTTGGAAGCACCATATTTCAGCTTCATATGGTCTGGATTGTCACAGTTTCATGTAGATAACAACCTTTGTTGCCTGCAGTTACCCATCTTCTCTGAAAAATTGTATCACATCATTACTATCCAACTCTCATTTATGCTAGATTTTTTTTTTCCAAAAAACAGTGACAATTAGCATTACAAAAAAGTATAGTCTCAAACTAAATCCGTGTTTTCCTTATTTTCCCGAAGTATAATATTTATGCTTAGATGTCAAAATTGTGTATTCTACAATAACATCTCATGTCAGCATTTGTTAGAATATCAAAGATATCAACATGGAATTTTTCAAATCTGGCCTTGAGGACAAATGAGTATCATACTAGGACTCTGCCATGTTTATGGCAGAACTTTAGTTTCAACTGCAATTACACCAGTCTATATATAGAATACCTTATCGAGCAAACATGAAACGACCTCCAGGTCCTCAGTTCATACTTATTTGGTCAATAGTAGCTTATTAGAAACAGAATGTTCTGTTCAGGGAATTTTATGAAAATTAATTTGGAGCCTTAGGGGTATGCATGTGTGTGCATGCATATACAGACACCCCTGCAGTTTTAGGATGCTCACTAGGTATAACACTAGTGGAACAGAGTTAATTTTCAGTAGACACAGATGTGTCCCTATCTTCATGTCATCATCTCATTGACATTTTGTTCTTTCATCATGTGTTTTGAAACGGAATGTGGAAAACACTGGCAGTATAATTGATGACTCTGTAGTATTTGCTAGTTAATCTCATCCTTCACAGAGACATAAATTATGCAAATAATAAATAATTGCTTATGAAAGGTGATCAGAAAATTGATTATTCATCAGGTATTTGAATCTTAGGCAAACAGTCTTGACTTAATCCTTATTTTTTCCCTTTTTGCAGTACAACTGTAAGTATTCTTTCCTTAACATTCATTAAATGCTTATTATGTTGTTGATATACTATATCCCTGTAATTAGGTTGCTGATACTTGCTCAGAAACAATAGAACCAGATTCTAGTTCACAATAGACCTTTTTACATTGCCAGATTGGTTCATAATAAAATAGAATATCCCTCTGTTAGGATAGAGTTGTTAAAGTTCAATTCTGTTATACATCATTTCTGACAACTGAGCAATTGTTAACGCAGCTGACATTTCAAACAGAAGCATCGATTCAGATCATTAACACACAAAATGTCTGCTTTGCAATCAATATCTTGCCACCCCATGACCAGCTGTATTCCTCATATTTATGGCAAGATTCACATACTTTAGAAAGCTATAGTCCTGTCTTGGGTGGGAAAAGCTTGCATTAATAATCACTGAAGTGACTCTATATAATAAACAGGTTCTGTCTGTTTGAAGACAATCAACTGCTTGTCACATGCTCCCATTATATTTAGTTGGCACCAGATCATTTCCCAGTTTAGACAACATCATGGCTTTTAGCTATAGGTTGTAAGTTTTAGTTGCAACCTTTAGAAAAGGAGGTATCTAAGATACGAGGATCCTTTTAATGGATCTGAACAAAATTATTCTTCTCAGACACCTGGAAAAAGCAGATTTAAGGACAGCTGATGAGCAGCCACATAATGCCAGTTCTAAGTAGGAATGACATCTGAAGTATAGTGTTATTTTTTAAATAAATAAGTCAAAAGTATAATCATAATTTATCAGGAGCCAGAGTAAGGCTAATGGCAACAGTAGATCCTTCCGGATGCAACTTATTGTTGTAATAAGAATTACTGATTTTCTACTCTACTTGCTCCTGCTGAGGCAGTGTATTCTATGATTAAGGATTAGTCTAAAAAGAGTGAATTCTGTTTCATTCTTTGCTACCTGTTTTTTGGTTCTTTTCCTTAAGTAAAGTAAGTGTATGAAAGCCTTTTGTACATACCTTTTCCTGAGCCATCTAAATCTGTGCAGGACATTCCTAAAATTTTCTTGTGAATGAAAACCAAGAAGGAGTATGTTGGTCTTATCAGGAGGAAGTTCAGCTTTTTATTTCTTGTTAAATCTTGCTTCTTAAGGAACATCTGGTCTCTTTCCCCTTCCCTCCCCCACTGGCACCACATCACAAGCATATGCTTGATTCATTTGCTCCCATAATATCATGTAGAAAACCTGTGGATGGTTACTCACTGTGTCCTTTTGGGGATAATTACTACAGTTTATCCTCAAAAATCAAATAGAGTGCTCCTAGCTAGCTAAAGCATTTGAAGGCTGTCCATTACTATATTATCTCTGAATTAAGCAACTGTATCCTATACACATTTTTTTTTTTTCCTCTAAGATTTATCAGCTTAACTCTCACCTCTCTCACACATTTTAGAATCTTGTCTTTGATTACTGACACAGTTTTCCCCCAAACCTATTTGCGGTATGTTGTCCCTCTTGCATTCAACTGCATTTAGCTGCAATGCTGTATACACCATTGAGAATCTATGCACACACACAGCTTTACAGATCCTATTTGCTTCTGATTAATTTCCTTCTATTTGTTTAGACGGGCTCTTCTGTAGGCTTCATTTAGAATGCTTAGTGGCATATCTCACCATCTTACTCATATTTCACCTGAGGATGAAATATTGTGAATATACATATTGTATACAAAATCCCAAAGAAACACAATTGTTTTGATAGGTAATTAACAAGTGTCTGTCAAGGTTTTTCACTTCACTGCCTCAGGATCAAGACCTGGAATTGGCAAGTGAATTTAAGTGTGAAGCACTAGTGACATGCTTTTCCTCAAGGAAACAGGTTGCTGTGTTTTGCAGAAGTCAAAAGCTTATTTCTCCCAACTACAGGTCCTAATGTTAATGAATTACCCTAGTTCCAGGTTGGAACTATACAGAGTGTACCGGTTTAGCCATGAACCTTAGTTAAGTTCAGCAAACCTCAATGAATGTAAAGGTGATGCTGAGAATAGAAGAGATAAAACCCTTAAAAGTAGTTGGTTATAAAGACTCAGTTTTTCTTAAATAAGGAGTATTAAATGTGTTGTTGTGGTCTCTCTCATCTGTCTCTTCAAGCATCAAAATTATAGCTGTTGATTGCTGTAATTAAATATCATCTTTATTAGAAGCCTGAAAGCAATTCTGAAAAAAAACCCCAACCTTTACTATTTTAGACTTGGTTTAGATCTCCAGTAACTTTCCTTTTTTTTTTTTTTTCACAGAAAGGTTTGATAAACTCTGTGGTAGTAAAGGTCCTCTGGTGTTACTCAAAGCTTCATCAAGAAATTAAATTGTAAATAGAATTAGAAGACATATGGATAAGTGAAATAGCAAAGTATCAACATAATTTTTAACTCTTGGTTTGTAAATCTATAGTTTTTATTTAGAGGAGTCAATAAGCATGTGGATAAGAATAATCAGTTGATAACAGTTTACTTATATTTTCAGAAAGTTTTTTACAAAGTCACTCACCAAGGAAATGAAGCTGGTTTAGGATGAGAGGGCTCATCATTTAATATCCTTTAAAGTACAGTAAGCAAGAGGTCAGATTTCACAAGAGGATGAAAGATTATCAGTGCAGCCCAAGAGAGATCTGTGCTTTTCCGCTTACTAGGTAATTAGGATAAAAGGAGAGAACAAGAAGGTGATGGAATTTACTGATAATACAAAACTATGTGGGAAAGTAAAATCTACCAAAAAAGTTAAAAAAAAAAAAGGCAGATGAAATTGACTATTGATAAATGCAGAGTAAAGACAAGTTCTCCTCTGAGTGCATAACTATGTTTATAAATACACATAGTGATGAGCTTTAAATGAACTATTACCATCCAGTAAAGAGATATATGAAAATGAAAACACACATCTGAAAGGCAAAATAAATATGAATTATTAGGAAAATACAGTTACACTACTCTTTAAATTCTTCTTATCAATTTAGATTGTAGTGCTGGTCAGCCTGTCTCAAAAAAAAAAAAAAAAAAAAGTGCAATGTATCCAGAAAATGTACTGAGAAGAGCAACAAAGGTGTCAAGCTGCTTTCCTCTAGGAAAGCAGAGAAAAAATACAGTGTAGGTAATAAGAAATAGATCAGAGTAAAACACTGTTTCTCATGGTAGGAGAAGCAAGGACACCTAATGAAATTACTAAAGAGATTTAAAGAAAGGAAACATTTTGTTACAGAACACAAATGAATCACAGAATTCATTACCACAACTTGTGTATGACAAAACTATGAATGGTTCCGAAAGTAATTAGAAAAAGTGATAGGAAGTCCATTGAGACCCATTAAGCACAAGAAATGAAGATACAAACTCCGGTTTCTGGAAGTCCCTATGCAACAAACTGCCTAAAGCTCAGAGGAAATACCAGCAAAGCATCTTTTCATACTTGTCCTATTCTGTGTTCTCTCCTTAATTGCTACCTGCTGCTGGCAACTATGGGAAATAGGACACTAAGTTGGATGTAAGCAAAACATTACCTTTACCTCATCCCGTCCAGCCATTCTGATGCTAGGACTTGCCATGACACTGCCCCAGTCCCCTTGCTCTGGAATCAGAAGTCTTGCGCAAGTTCTTTCCTCAGATCATTTGCTGTATGAACGGAGTGACTTCTACAGACTGAGGAAGCCTAGAAGAACAGGTCTGGGGGCTCAGAGTGCTATGAGGCACCTTAGTTGCTACAGATCTTGAAGCACAAAGGGAGAAAAGCTGTTGCTTTGCCTTCATTTTTTTCCCTATTTTAATCTCCTGAAGCGAACAGAAGTCAGTGTGGCTTCTCCATCTCAGTTGCCTTATCCATAAAACTTGACATCTCACTAGCCACTGGTGCTGGTAACTTAAAGAGGAGTCATGAAGTGCATGGAGTAGCAAAGTCAGGTACTTGAATGGAAAATAATCCAAATGGACTGTCAGGAAATTCTCAAATGTCTGAGTGTTAAGGGCTCTGAAGCTGTGCTCTACAAAGGAAAGTATATGTAGAAAAAAAAGAACAGGACAAACACCAGCTTTTGCCAAACATCACGGGTATATTATAGTGGCTGGAGTCTGGCCCAAGAAGCAAACTGTGACTCCAAAAGGGCAGCGAATGTATCCTACAGCAGCTTTAGATTTAGCACAACAAATCCCTCTGTGCTGGCACAGCTGCACTGCTAAGCTTGCTGGCAGGCGGGGAGAGGATCCTGCCCACGCCCTGACTCCACAGTCTCTGCTTCACACGCTGTAATACAAATAGTTGGCACAGGAGTTTCACAGCACTCTTCCTCCATGTGCAGACATAAGATAAGTGATTCTTTGGTTTTCAAAAACTGAAGTGAATCTTCAGAATTTAGGGCTTTTAGGAAGAGATCATATTTTAAAGTTTTTGTAACTGAAAAATAATAATTTTACTGTCATGCAAGGTTATTGTCAGGAATGGAAGAACAGTTTCAACTGAGACACTAAATGGCCTACAGAAGACAGTGCTACTGAGAAAAGCCTGTAACACAGTTTGAGTATTTCATCTTAACCTGGAAACAGTCTATCAAGGATCATGGTCTACTCATGTTTGACTTAGCAAACAGGGTACGGTTATCTTACCAAATCACAGCAGCAGCTATAGCCAAGATTTGCTTGCCAAAGTCTTACGACTGTGTCAGTCACTCCTCTAATAAGCCAAAAATTTCCTACTTCCAAAATGTACAAGATGGAGTTAAAATAATTTTATACACTGTCAGAGGGAAGATACTCTTATGGTTGATTCCTGCAAACTGAAGTCTTCCAGATACTGAAATACTTTCTGATGAAAAGGTTTTGCTTCAAAGGTGAATACAGACATCACAGGAGCTATTTAGTAGATGCATAATGTCTGCTCACCTACAAATATTTTAAATTTTTAGTGTCCTCTGTGCTTCCCATGTCCTCTTGATTAAGATTACTCTCCACGGTTATCCTGTTATGTATATACTTCCTTATTTGACTGTCTTTGTAATTAAGGGAATTGTATTTTCTCTGGTTTTATGAAATTCAACTGTCAGAAGCCTTAATAAATATATCTATATTTTTTTTATGGAAGTGCAACACTTTTTTTCTATGATGCACATTTTCAATTTATGTGTAATAAGCGGTTCTTAAATTAGGGTATGTTCTTCTAAAAAGTCCTTTAGCCTCAGTACCATAATGTTTCCAGGCTTTTTACTATGTAGTTTGTATCAACATTCTCTGCATAAAGACATCAAAATCAACAGCACTTCTGGCATTAAATACGTTATTTCAAGCTATTCCTCTTTTAGTATCAGATGTATTTTGTTTCATGTCACAGAAAAACAGTATTCTTTCAAGTGAGATGTATTGTAAGTTTTACACTGAATACTACTGTCCTTTCCTTAATTTCTGTGAAGACTAGTGTCTTGCCTTTATATTTTGAAGCCAGAAGGTAGGAAAGAAGATTGCACAAAGTCTCATTTTTAAAGTGTGCTTTATATGCTTTTTATGCATGCAGTGATCAAAAATGCTGAGGTCAATTAGAACTTGGAGACAACACATTACAATTCACTGTTTCTCAACAGACTTAACATTTAATATTACTTTTAATAGATGTGATGACACCAGGGAGCACCAGCAACAGCATTCACCTTCCAAGGTTATTCAGACTAGATGACACAAGGACTTGCTGGTCCCGTAAGCATTCCCCACCCCTCCTACATGGACTGCACACAAGCCTGCAAAACAAGCTTGCAAGTGCTGCAGGGCCCTGACTGAGTGGTTTGGCAGGTGCATAGAAAAGATCTTCACTAAATGAAAGAGCAGAGGGGAGTAAGCCTCATGGCGATACAAATGGGGATTTCAGGAGCAATTTATGATCTGCGTTCACCATAACCGAGTGCTACCTCTGACACACTATGACCAAAAAGGTGGGAATGAGGAAGCTGTCTTTCCATTTTGTAAACTGGTATGACTCAGGACAAGTGTGTCTCAGTCAACAAACCGGCATCACTGGGTGGCTAGCCTAGATGATATTCTGTCCTGGGAAACACAATTTGTTACACATTTGATAACCACAGCAATGTTTTGATTGTTCAAATGTTTTTCCATTTGTTTGGATAGCAAGATATTTCTTCAAGTGTAAGTATTATTACACTAAAGAAAAAGAATTAGGAATAGAAATTGTGTTTAGCTTGCACAATCACACAAGTCTGTTGAAAGAGGTAATTAGACTTCAGAGGGCAGATTGCCGTGGTATATTGCAGATAGGAAAATCTTGCTCAATTTTGTGGGCTGCCATGCCTCTTGCACTTTACAAAGGGATTTTGCATCATTTGGGGCTAAAAATTCTTACAACTATTAAAAAGCAGAGCAGCTACGGTTTGGTTTATTGCAAAGCAATATTGGCCTTTCCTCCCTCAAAAGTAATTTTCTCCTTCTCTTAATAAAAACATTCATATAACCAGGTGTTAGTACCACTACATTCTCTGTCACTCCCTTTTTAATATACTGCTCTTCTAATGCTTTTTTTAGACTTAGTGTCAAACAAATTCTTGTAGAAATTCAGAGGCAATGGAAGTGTAACCATACTGGCCAGTCAGCCCTGCTGTGAGTCAAAAGGAATTCCATAAGAAAATATTTTATTGCCGTTTACATAAATAACTCAGAGAGTTGGATTTCTTTCATAGCAGGATCTTCAGACTAATCTCCAGTGTTTGCAAGTGCTTTGTTTGTAAGGTTTTTTCCTTTTCCAGAATTCATGCTTCAAGAAGAAAATCCAAGCTTAGACCAAGTTAAGTACAAATAGATACATTGGTTTGGAGATCATCCCTTTCTCAGATGATGCTCTTCCTCCTTTCATACCGATAGGCACTCAACAACACCCAAACTTATCTGAGATAATTTACTCCCTGTTACAGGTAGTGATAATGTTTTTAGGAGGGGAAAAAAAGAAGTGAATTTCAGTGAACATTTATCAGTAAATGCAATAAATTCTCTTTCCATTAGTTAGCAGATGAATGATGGTGTGAGCTACTTCATTACTTACAACAAAACTGCATGTGATTGATTCAGTTACTGTAGTAATTTACATTCCTCAGAAGTCTTTTTTTTCCCCCCTCTTTCATGCTTTCACATACATAAAACGTAAGAAATATTTTAACTAGTGCCATTGTACTTTTCTAAGTTTTCAGATGTTCAGTGGGCTGGTTCTGTAATGAAAATGTGGTGCACTCAGTCAAAAGAGGGCACTATACCAGTTGAGACTGAGCTCTTGCAGTGCTGGAGGGAGAACATTTGATTTCTCTAATAACTGATCAAACACACAGCAAAGAGTCAGCAGAAAGCTCTAAGTGACAACGTGCTTTCATGTATGACAATAAACAAATTGTGGACTGACTACTTGGAAATATTATTCTTTACGCAATCACTGAACAAAATATTAAGGAGAAAATGTACAAACGATCCCAAAAGAACAAATTTTCCCTTTCAAAATACGTCTGCCAATTAAAACAGCTTTACTAGAAAGCAGTACCAAACTGCCTGACTCACCCAGTTTACTTAAGGAGATGTTACATTACCTGCCGTGAACAAAGTACAGCTGGTTTTCAGTGTTAAATTGCTAAAAGCTTTGTTTTTTTCACTCCCTTATCTTTGATATCCATGCTGATGAGAACAGGGTTTTTTCCGCATAACCATTATTTGTCTGAGCTAATAATAATAATAGTTTTATACAGCTGATGATAGAGATACACATAAAGCGCCTGAAGCTGCACTGAGAAGATGCTTACCAAAGTGTGTATTATCTTAGTATCAAATAATATATTTCAAGGCTGCTTTTCTTAAACATTTGACCTCACTTGATCCCTTTTAATATGATGGACTGTGTACTGGATTGTTCAGTGGGAATACTGGGAGGTAAGAAAGGTTAAAAGGGATTGACAAAGAGCGTGAATATTTAAGGCCGTATCTTCCATTACAACCTGTGGCTATTGTTCTGCAGGACAAAA
>JAAGNO010004408.1:8704-27847 GCA_033439905.1 Ceryle rudis | reverse complement strand
AGGGATTGACAAAGAGCGTGAATATTTAAGGCCGTATCTTCCATTACAACCTGTGGCTATTGTTCTGCAGGACAAAATTTACAAGTGAAGGAAGCAGTTGCTTACCACATCTGATATCATTTTCCAGAGAATGGACATAGTATTATGATTCACAGCCTTTGAATGAATGAGTGAATTCCTTATATGTACAGGAAGAAATATTGCATCGCTGACCTCCAAGAAGGTACATTCTCTGGTGTTGGCTTTACAAATCATATCCAAAGGACAGTTTCAAGCTGGTATATTTCTCCAACGCAGACGTACTTGTTCAGAGATGGCACTGGTGTAATGGCTTAAGTCCAAGGCACACAAAATCTAGTGAATGGACATCAAAAATGACACTCTGGGCCAACTTCTTCTGTCTTCTTGGGTAACACCCTTGATTCAGATTTGGTTTTGAGTCAAGAGGCAGGTTAGGTGGAGAGCACAGAGTTTGGATCCATGAGCTTTTACAGCAGAAACCCTGTGGTGCTACTACAAGTCTTGCACTTTGCTTCTCATATTCCACTACAAAATGTTTTTTCCAAGTGTTAGTAAACTGCCTAGTACCCTGTGCAGCAGAGGGTTAATCAAGAGAAAAGGGAGAGGGGAACATTCTCTTCTTCTTAATTGTTTTCAGAGCACACCCAGCATGCAGTACAAGAATTAAATTAAAGCATTTGACCAAGATTTGTTCATGTCAGACACACCTTTTCTTGCTTCCTTACCGAATACAGAAATGTGTGTCTCCCTGAGGGTATTCTGCAGAGTTTGAGATGTAACGTTTTGACAGTGGAAAAGTACAAGTCTAAATATAGTGCATTTTGTCAAACTTTGTTTAAAAGAATGTTCCAATAGCTATCTGTTAAAAATTGTACCTAGCTATTGGTTCCTAGGCAAACCTTTACTAATGGGGATTCTGCAAGCCAATGATATCAGTATGTGACCATAGAAGGGATTGATTATTTTGGCAAGCATTCTGGCCACATGATGAACCTTAGGTTCACATTTCCTTTGTCATAGTCTGGAGTGAAGGAGATCTTACTTTTTTTGTTTCTTCCTTTTTGTTTATTTACTGGTTCCTTTTCTCCGGCATGCAAGAAGCTATGTCCTTGATAGGCACAAAAAGTGCAGTTAGCTACTTCACTTCCAGATCTTTTTTTTTTTTTCCATGATGGATTCTAACCTGCTGCTCACAAATTTCCATTTATACAGAAAAAGGAAAACATAGCAGTGAGCAGGCAAAAACGAAGAGGCTGTAACAAGCACTGAGGCGTGGAAATTCAGTATCTGAAAATCTACATGCTGAAATCACAAATTTCAGAGATTAAGAGTTTTAAGGGAAAAGAGTAGATCTAGTAAAAAGACCACTTTCTCTAGCAGTCTATGCCTCCAGCATTAGAGTTTCCTCTTTATACACAAATATTCACAATGCCATACATTTCACATATAATCCTGTGAGGAGGTAGTGGAGGCATGGGCACAGTTACTGGAAAAGAAGGGAGGAAGCACATCCGTGCAATTTTTATTACTCTCTTGAAATGCTTTCCATAGTGCAAAATGAAGGATTCACACACAGCACTTCATTCTCTCTGTTCCACTCCTGGTTTTGACAGAACCTCCTAAGCAGGGAGAAGGTGACCTCCAGGAACCAGCAGGCAGGGAGTAACAAGCAGGTCGGGATCTCCTCACAAATAACGTCACGTACTGTAGGAAGCCTAAGAAGTAGGAATCTTCATACTTCAACGAATCTGTAAGTCCAACCTTTGACTCCTGCTCTGTGACTGCAGGGATGTATTATAGCTGACCTGAGTACCTAAAAAATATGTTTCCCCTCCTCTCCCCTCTGTTTTCTGACTTACTTTTAAAGCTACATATTCCTTGCAGTAGGTTTTTTTTGCTCACATTGTATAAACAGCTCTTCAGGCACTGCTGTGATACAGTGCATGCCTACTGGAATGAGAGTGAGAGAATGATAAAAAAAACACCAAAATGATAGAGAGACAAAGATACAGAAAAAAAAATAATCTCTGCAGTGATTCAACATAATATGGTGCAATTTTGCATCCCTGTGTCCTCTTGTCTACCCCCTCACAAAGTGCTTAGAAAGCCTCCTGATTTGGCCCTTGGCACCAGACTATCATTTTCCTGCTGAGGAAGCACAAACATTTCAGTGTTCCCTATTCCTCTCTGGGAAATCCTGTCCTGGCACTGTGACAAGTTGACCTCCAGGGAGGGGCTCACGGGCTCCATCCACATGGGTTACAAGAAACTGATGCCACATGTGGAAACAACAATGGCAAAACCTGAAAAGAAATACTGGAATGCTTGTATGTAACAGTATATACTGTAATTTAGCAAAGCTGCAAGTCACCCCATGCCTCATGTTCTTCACAGGGATCACGCTCAATTTTTATTCTACCTTTTGTCACCAAAGTTAAACTGACTAAAGTGTCTTCTCCTGAGTAACAACTCAACCTATAGGTACTACAGCTCTACCCCTGGCCCCCTGGCAATTACAGTTCTACATAAAGAACCAGGAATCACAAGCTATACCTGCTACATCCCTCCAAACATTTTGTCAGTAAGAAAAGACATGAACAGTCAAAGGGGCTTTTGACAAGAATAGTAGTTTCTCCCTGCTATTCTCCAGTCCCTTTTACCTTCCAGAGAGAGACTCTTCAGTACATTTTTAATCCGCAGGTGATCCTTTTGATGTTGCTTCCCTTAAATGTCCGCATTGCCCCTGTATGCCTACAGAGGGGATTTATTTGCCAGTAGCTGAAAAATGACATTTGGGAGTCCATGGAAACTGTCCCCAGCTTCTCTTCATTTGGAGCTTTTCAAATCTTGGCTAAATTGCTTTATCAGGATGAAAAGCATTTTGCATAAGTTGAGTTCTCAGGAAGGTATTTAACAGAATGCCACTGCTTTCTCTAGGACAAAATTATTTTTTTTTCCTTAAAATAGAAGTTAGTAAACCAAATACTTCATAGCAAGAGAAGATAAAGGATATGCAGTACTATGTAAGGAAAGCCCATTTAAAAATAGGACCCATGGTTCCTCTCTACCAATTGCATAAAAGCAACAGCAACCTTTGACAACTTTCCAAGCCCTGAATTTGTTAGCACTGAAGGAAAAGACTGCATTTATTTTATTTGGCTTCTCATTTTTATTAGAAATTATTTAAAAGTAATGGAATCCTTCTCCTATAATGCATGAAACAGTGCAACAGAACCCATACTCAGGCAGCAAGAGCAGCCTGACTGATGCTGGTGTAACTCTGGTTTTAATGGCAACTTCTGAGTACTCTGGATGGAAGCTGTAAGTTTTGACTGCAAATTATTTGTGGGCACAGTATCAGTGCTAGAAGGGATACCTATCAGGACAAATTCAGTTGAAGCAAACCACATTTTAATCTTACAAGGTGGGCAGACATTGCAGTCATATGAAAATACAAACCAAAAGCTGCAAGCAATGGAGGAATTGGATGAGAACCCCTCATCGGTAGAGGTGAGCACCATCGTCCTCAGACCCAGATCCTCCTCTTCAGACTTTTGCCAATATGCAGATTTTACGTATGACCTTGTTCTGTTTATTGCAAATTGCAGCAAAAATACATTTCAGCTTCACAGATGGTAGGTTTGGTCTTCTGGCTGAAAGTATTACAACTTGTCTTGGAAATTTTAGATCTGGGCTTGGTTTCAAGGGAATCTCAAGTGTATGTTCCAGTAAACACATCAATTTTATTAACTAGCCAAGCCTACAATATTAAAACTCAACCCCAGTCTTCATTCTGTGGCAGAATGTGGCACTGTTGACATTCTGATTAAATCCAAATGTCCTAGGGATGTTATGCAAACCATAAGAAGAGAGACTTGTAGGAATAAATCTGTAGATAGGCGAGGAATTCAAAGCCACAAACACAACTTTTCCAATTACACATTGCAATAAAACAACATTTCCTGGAGAGATTATTTGCTTGCAACTGTTTTTTATATTACGAGTAGCAATTCATATTTATAAACCTAACATCTTAATTCTTTGTGATTCAGTAGATTACAAGAGTGTTTTGTAAAATGAAAATTTACTACCTTGATATGGAGAGGAACAAGGAACAGAAAATTCTATTTGAAACTTTGTTAGAAAGCTGCATCTGCCTGAACTTTTATAATTGGGTTACTTTTCTTGCTTTTGTTGTCTTATTAAGGAAAAGAGTTTCAAGTTAATACTTCCATACTGCTAGATTTCACATTTGAAAATGCTGCTGTTGTGAAGAGTTCTTTCCAATATATGGTACCAAGTGCACACCTAGACCTGCTGCCAAGTGCCAAAGAGATATAAAATGCCACTACAGATGAAAGGGGTTGGACAAGATGACTGGTAAAGGTCCCCTCCAATCCAAACTGTTCTAGAGTTCTAAGATCATCTCTCACAGACTATCCTGGATTGGAAATGTTCAATACCTATAATGTACACAAGACAAAATAATTTTTCAAGGAAAACTTGCATATGCTGGAGTGGAACAAATAATGAAGCAGATATGGTGCATCAAAGTTGCTTAGGGAACAAAATAAACACTAACTCCTGGGAAAGGAGGAAAAATATTTAGAAGAGAAAAGTTTCCCACATTTCTGCTTGCAATTATAACCCTTAAAAAAATCATTCCATAAAGCCTCCTTTTGCCCCAAGATCTTCTTTATCATTTCAGGTACCACTTTTAACTGAATATTATAATTTATAGTGAGGTGAGGTTATTATGAACTCATTCAGATTCATAATTTTTTTTTCCTTTAGCAGATTGTTTCTAATTATACCAATAAAATATACTGAGCACTAAACTCTTTTGCTAATGTTTTGTAATACCTGTTATTCTGGAAACAATTATTTCATTTTTTTCTTTTTGTATTTATAACTATACAGCTCTATATAGGAGATAAACATCTCTGTATAAAACTGAAATGCCAGAGATATTCCTGAAACATTTGAGAACAGTTTCAAAGCAAGCTATGGTTAGCATAATTACATCGTGTGTTCCGCACGTCACAAAAATAGGGTTAAATTCTAAATCACATCTACAGTCTGCTGAATCAGTACTATTCAAAGGATGGTTCATCAAGAGCTCCAGTCTACAGTAACCAAACAGCTATTCTGAAGTATGCCTGCTGGGAATGCCCCTAAAATGCCAGCCACCAGCTGGGAACAGCTAAAGCACGGTAGCTACTGCTCTGATCCTTTCTGTTCATCCAGTTTTTTCCAGGAAAAAACAAAACCCAACAAAACAAAACCAAAACAACCCACTAACAGCAAACCTACCTCAAAAAAATTGATTTATTAGCATCTGTTCTTAGCATTTTGTCTAGCTGTCTGTGTTGTTATTTTAATTGGCTCCAATCTATCCCTAGCTTTTCCATTCTGACATCTTTTACATCTACATCTTCACTCTCAGTGAGAGTGATCCAAAGGCACTTTAAGGGCCATATTCCCTGGGCATCCAGATAACGTATAGGCTTGGGGTGATTTCAGTAGTGCTGGAAGAAAATCTGAACATGCATAGGGGACTAAGACCTCAGGACTGATGATTTTGAAGAACTCTCCATGGGATACTCAATGGCAACTTGGGATAAAAATTTGCATCTGAGAGTGCCTTAGGTCATTTGCATGTAGTGACCCAGAAAGTACCATCACCTACCCCGTGCTTCCTCAGCGCTCTAGAAACCTTCATGCATAGGAGGGTTCTTGGATAAAAATGAAATGGCCCAAACACACAACAAGAGTTTTTCTTCTTGCATTAGACTATCTTGAAAGCCAGCACTAGCAGAGCCTGGTTTTTGAGCTGGGACAGATGTACTGCACTGGCTACACGTGCTTGGCAAGGCTGGGGATGGGGCCCTCCAGCAGACTGATCAGAGGACTCCTCTTACCACTCCTCTTTCCCTATCTTCAGTCTTCATTTGGAGGATGATGGAAAAATACAGTATGGTTTTCCTTGGAGGGCTCCTGTGCTGCTCACAGCCAAATGTTTCTGCCAGAAATACGCAGTTTCTTTTTGGGGCATGGTGGGGCTTCTGTAGAGGTCAAGAGGCTGATCTACTGATGATGAATCACATACAAAATAGGGAATCGCATAAAAAATGCACTTGAAAACAAGAAAATGTTTTCTTCATTGGCTGACTTGCCAAGCAGGCTCAAGGCACTTGAGCAAGAGATCTCTAACATGGCCTTCATAATATGGCCTGAACAAGACATACATTGGTTGGTAGAATGTGAGATTTACAGGAACTTTGGGTTTTGGCATTTGTGTTTCCAAAGTTTACACTAAATTATGAGACATTAACATGCAGACATGGCTCATCTCAGACAAAGCATTATCTAAAAAGGCAGGGCATATACAACAAAATCAACAAAAAGTACTAAAAAAAGGGGAATAGTCTTGCTTTCTACTCTGCTCTGTGTTCCAGAGAGCATCGCATGCTTTGGAGCTTGAAAGTATCAATTTACAATTATATCAGAACTAATCAATTTAGCACATGTAAATGGAGATGCTATTTAGTCACTCTGATATTCTGAACTTAAATCTCGTTATCTAGTTTTCATTTCTGGTCTAGATTGGAAATAACAGCAACAAATCTGACAAGAACCTAGTCTACTGCAGCCACATATTTCCTGGTTGCACACACCATGCAAAGGAGCCTGTAATGCCCCAAGTATAGGTGCCTGTGGAACAGAAACCATAAAAGTCAACCTTTTCTTTACGTAAGGAAGATAATTTTTCCAAGAACTCAATATCCTCCAGTGGAGTTCACATTTCAGAAAACCTTCTGCAGTCAGTGTGGTTTTAATATCGCAGCACATCAGTCTGCAGTGAACTCCAAGCATATGGGCTATGGGCTGAAGCAAAATCCCACTAAAGCTAATGCAGTGTCATGATCTGCACTGTCACAATGCCATGAATGAGGAAAGATGGTAAATTATATGCACAAAAAGAATGCAACCCAATGTAATGTTCATTCCCTCTCCTCACAGCTGAGTAATCTCTATCAGCATCATGCCAGAACTGTGGCTGCTGCAGCCAAAAGGCTGTGTGTATCCTGCCCACACCATCCTGCACTAAATACATCAGTGAATCAACTGCAACTTCATTAATCAGCAGCGAATCCGTCTCTGAAGTTTTAACAAACTTCTGAGAATTACTAATTGGAAAATAGCTTTTCATTTTCACAGTAAGGTAAAAATTCCTTCTTTTCTTTAATCATACAACCTAAATAAATTCACCAGAGCAATTTTACATAAGGCTATGAACGCACATACACAGATCTGCAACTAAAATAACTGACTTGACTTTGTATTAGGCCTGTTGAAGTCAGTGAGATGTTTAACTAACTGTACATTTCAAAGGAAAATAGAAAGCATTTTTCTGACATTAGGAATTTAAATTACTAAATTCTTTTCTTTATAAAGATTAGAACTTTCTATCTTTGAAATCATATGAAGGAATGTGTGGTCTGGAATTAATAAGCAAGTTCACTTAACAGCAAAATTAGTTCCCACTTTTTGTGAGAACCAAGGGAAAAAAAAATACATTTTCTTGTATAGATGCACAGAGTTATTGGTAAAGAATTTATTTTGTTTCTTGGAAATGCAACAAATGCTGAGCCAGCTCAAAAATAAAAAGAAATCAGAGAATCGAGTTAGCAATATTGAACTGATGTTGTCTTGTTTACCAGTCAAAACCTCCTGTGATAATAAATCAAACACACTGTTGCTTGATCTTTATTAAAAGACCATTAAAATTGTTGTCAGTGGACTTGCTGACAGGGCAGGCTACAAACTGCTTTTGCAGGCACATATATTGCACCATTTCCCTTTTTTTTTTTTTTTTTCAGATAAATCATGTTTAGGCACATTTTGTAAAACACTAAAATTGACTGTTATACATAAAAAGAGCCATAAAGCATAGGTCAACTTTTCAGTGAAAGATGCATAACATTGTCTTCCTTCATCCAAAAAGGTCCGTGATTTTAAAGATGCCACTTCCTGGCAATTTTTCTGAAGAGAAATGTGTGGCTCTCCTGCACACTTACAACTGAGTGATAAATTAAATTCAAATCTCTGAAATTTTCCACATAGCTTTTTTTTTACAACAAACAAACAAACAAACAAACAAACAAACAAACAAACTTACAATTAATAAAATTCTTCTTTAATCTTTCCATCCCGCAGTATAAAACTAACACAAAAATTTGCGTTGTCCTGCTTCTTTCTTCTTTTGAACTTATTTATGGTAGAAGCCTTTTTGGTGCAGCAAAAGCATTTTCCTTGTAATGATGGGTGTGCTGGCAGTGGTGGTACGGCCGGCTGCAGGCAAAGTGTGGAGAGCAAATGCTAAGAGGTACCAAGTGCCTCCTGACAAGTGACCCTCCAGCTGGCCCATCCTTCCCCCAGACACAGGGTAGGGTCGAGTCACCAGCTTGGGGCACCCAAATGCATGTTGGAAAGGATGGATATGAGGTGGTGGAGATGAAGAAACCCAGAAGAACATGACACCGTGGAAGAGAAGACTCCAAGGGGAGGAGCAAGGCACAACATGGGTGCTCTAGTTCTGACCTGTCCCTGACCTGCCAGAACACAGATGTGTGAATACTACTTACAAAGTCATCTATGACTTGTACACTGACCCATTTTGTATTGATTTATGCTTAGTTTCCTATAGAGTTGATCTGAACTAATTTTTGCCATAAGTATGTCTGTGGCTTGATTCTGTACTGACTTCACTTTCTGGAGCAAAACAGATGTCAGCAGAACACACCCATTCCTAACTAGGATTTAGCAGCTTACACAGCACCAGAAGGAAGGGGAAGAGGTTGGAAAGATGTAGTCAAACAGAAACTTGGAAGCATGATATATGATAATGAAATCTTATTGACTCCTTAAGTGTTCTGCAGTTTTTTGATCGGAACCAAACTCACCTGAAGGCATCATCATCACCTCATATGAGGACATTTTCTGATGTTATCTTGCCTTCATGGACCTGTTTACTTTACACAGTGAAAATGGTGGCAGCCTCTTCTAATGAGTCATGCTCTGTGTCTTCTACAAAACACTATTTTTATTTTTCTTTTTTTTTCCTACATGGCTTTTGAAGATAAAGAGTTTAAAATATAAATACCAGTATATATATACACATACAAACATATGTTTCTCCAGCACATTCTAAATGACTAATCTGAAGGGACATGATTCTCCTAAAATAACAATGTCTCTAATGAAGTGAAGTGAAGCAGTACACTAAGGATCACCAGACAAGTCAGGAAGTAGCATCAGAAATAATCTGGCAGGACATAAGAGAAACAAGCATGCTATGTGGGGGCAGATACTTCAAACCCTGGAAGCATGAAGGGTAAGTCATATTCTTATTCAGCATTCATGTGCCTTCAGGGTATGAACCACAGCACATGTCAATACTACTGTTGCTGTTAAACAATTCAGGGTGAGAAATTGAATCTAACAAATACAAAGGAATAATGGAAAAAATAACTGTAAAAAGAGCTGGTATATACACAGGCAGAAATTTGCCCCCACTGGTGTCTCAGAACAGAAAACAGCTGCAGTCAACAGCAACGAGCACCCCCTAAGTAGAAACCTTGACGGTGTCAACCTGCTCTGAATGCTGCCTTATGCCTCAGGAGATCCACAAGACTGACACCCGTCAGTTTGTATTTCAGGTTGTACGTAAGGGGAAGCAAAAGGCCCAAAGGTGAAATGCTCATGGCAAGAAACACTGACTAAGCAAGGAAGCTGAGTATGTGCAGAGCCACCAGCGAGGCTACAAGGCTCCACACTGACACCTCCTGGGACATGCAGTAAGGAAGAAGCTGCTCTACCACCATGTCCCCAAAGGCAGACAGCAGTGATTGAAGCTATGGGCACTTCAATGCATGTGAGGTGGAAAAGGGTCATGAGCTGTATTGCTGAAGATATTGAAGAAATGGGATCTACTAAAAAACTAGCAGCAGTGACACAGAAGGGGTTTTGAAGAGGTATTGAGGAAGTCTTTTACAATGTGTCTGCATTACTTGAGAAGCTACCTGCTAGGTATACGCTGCCTGCTAGGACTCCACCTGATTGCCAACTATATCTGCATATGATTTGCTATAGAAGTATCTACCATCTGTAGTCTGCGAAGGCTGACAAGATCAGCACTGCTCACTGATGTTATTTTCCTGTAGTCAAACTGCACTGAAATTTTACAAAATATCACTAGTGCATCCACCTGTGTCACTGAAGCCAAATCCCAGACTCATTCACCCATGCTTTTTACAAACAGTAACCAAAGTCAGTGAAAAAACAAAAGCAGAGAGTTTTACAGTTGAGTGGCCCAGGATCTTCCTTCCTATTTTCCTCCAGCCTCTCTGGAGGAGGAAGTTTCCCTGCAAAACATCAACCAGGGGATTTTGTTTGCACTCAGCTGATGGACACTGAACTTCTTCCTACCACTCACACTTCACTTCCCTAAAGTTAAATCTGTGATAAAGACAACCCTTATGACAGTCTTATTCTCTCTGAATAGTATTTTATAAGCATAATGTTTTTCTAAGTGATCAATTCAAGCCACATTCAAAAGCCACATTTAATCCTTCAGGGTCCCTCCAACAGAGAAAGCTGCCTGCCAGGTCCAGGTAGAGAGGAAAACCGTAGCAGACTGACCCACTCATTCATCCTGGGGAGGGACAAGAACTAGACATGAGACTGCTACAAGTAGAGGGTAGGCACAAAGGAAAATTTAGGCGGAGGCCTCCTCTCCCACCTTTGGGTTGGCAGACACAGCACATCCAAGATCAAGCCCAGCTCGGGGGTCCAGGTAAAGAAGAGCCAAAGGGCAATGTTGAGAAGAGGCAAGGGCAGGACTTTGTTTAAGGGCGATGCTCCAGGGACCACCTCAGAAAAAAGAAGAAACAGTGGTATGCAGTCATGAAGAAAAGTAAAAAACCCAGGACGGTCTCTTTTGAGGAAGATCCTGGTTTACATTGTGTATTTGTCGTCCATACTTTTAAAAAAAGATGTATTGAAAAAACATTTTACTCAATTCACTGAACCTGGACAAGAAATTCTGAGAAGTCACCAGGGAGGCTTGGAGTCAGAGTCCCAGGATTTCTTGTACCAATCTTAAGTGATAAAGTTTGTGCAGCTGAAACCACCACAATTTTTCTTTAATTGTGACTACTTTGTGAGGGTTGTCTAGCTTTGTAACTTGATTGCTTGTATGAGAATTGTTTTCCCATTTTGCAATATAAAGCAGACAGTCTGTCCACCTCCTGAAAAAATACAGAGGAGCAAGGCAGATGGCTCTTGCACCACCAGTACGCGGCAGTTATCTAATTCACTCTCCATGTTGTAAAATGTTTAAATTGTGTTAATTTACTGAATTAAAGGCCAGGGTTGAGTAGGAAAAGGAGACAGTTGGCACAGTGAAAAATTATTCAGTATTAATAAAACTTCCAACTCAGTGTAAACCTATTTTACCTACCCTGAAAGTCAAAGTCTGCAACTGCCTGATTATGCGGAGAGCAATTAAAAAATAAAAAATTAAAAAAATATTAAAAAATAATATAAAAAGAATATTTTATTTTGTTGCTGCAGCCAATGAAAATACTGAAATCTTCATTAAATTCGCTCTGTAATAGTACTAACCTATCAGGAAAACATAGCTTTGCAATTAAAAAAATAATTTCCCCTGTTTTCTACCTTCTTATATGAAAGGCCTAACTGATGGAAAAATAGTCCACGGCAATGCTTTTTAGCTGAAGAGCTCCTTCCAGGAGCCACCAGCCAGGAGGCAGCAGGGGCAATCCCAACCCCACACCAGCTCTTCATCCTCCTTTGCCACCAGCCTCTACGCATTTCAGTCATCTGCCAGGTATTGACCATGTAACAAGAGAACAGGTTTGGCTCTTTCAAAGTGAAAGGCAGGGTCCTCTTACCTTTCATCCCAACAGTGACCGCAGGGGGAAAATCCCTGCGTTCTCCCTATGCTGGCAGGGCATCAGGCCTTCCAGCACAAAATATGGAGGAAAACTTGATGTGCATCACGTAAATGGGTTGCCTGGGTACACACTCTCTGCCTGTCATATTAAAATTTCAAAGTGATTAGCATCTGAGTATAAAGAGCATCCTGAAAGATCAGTTATTTAATTGAATCAAATCTTCCTGACACAACTGGACATATTCCTGGATGCAAATCAGGAATAATCAAAGAAGATCTACAAGCAAACACTCCAGATCCAACTAATGGTTCAGCTCATGAAATCAAGGCTAGAGATCTTTTCTTCCATATTAAATATGTTATTTATCTTTGACTTACACCAGCTGTAAGCGAACCCGGTCACACTAACTGGACACGTAAACAAGACATAGTCCTACTCTCTTGTTTCTGGAAATTATGTTTATTTCTCCTTCCAGAAATACATTATGCCAGCATCAGCACAAATACTATGAGTCAAGTCCAAGCACCGGTATGACAACATAAATGATTTTCTGCACCTTAGCAAAAAGTTTCAGGCCAGCAGAGTCTCAGCTCTTGGAGCAGGGACTTTCAGACACCTGAAGACCACAGCAGCACAGAGAACTTTCTAAGGCTGCAAGCAACCAGGACTCGGCATTGGGACCCTCCTGGCTGTTGGGCACTGCCCCTTCATTACAGTCTGATCTGGCACATACATGTGCATTTATAAAGCAAGATACATCTAAATATACCCTTTGGGCCAATCTGTTTGCAAGATGCACTCACAACAGAAACAGATTCAGTAAGAAGTGCTCTCTGTCCCAAATTAACTGTCATCAAATATGGGTGCAGAAGATTTTAATTAGTAGCTTATTAAGAAACACTTCATTAGAGAGGGAAATGAGAAAGAACAAAGCAGGCTTATCTCTTGAATCATGAAAGGAACAAATCTACAACTGCTGACAAATTTCTTCTAATTAGTCTTTAGTAAACAGCTGATGCCTCATAAAAAGAAAAAAGAACAAAGAAAAGAAAACAAAATGCAAGAAACAGCCCCCTAAAACGTACATTCTGCTTAGTAATACATCAATTGTACCTGCCACAGACATTCCTGAGGGCAGAAAACTGTTCCCTTCTGATGTTACCAAGGTTATTTATATAGACATTTATCATAATTTATTTGAAGTTCATGTGAAAAAGAACCTAAAAGGTCCTAAAAAGAAATCTATATTTTAGCATTAGTGACTACAGAGGGTTAGTGACTCATTCTTGATCTCGCTCTAATCAATGGCATTACTCATTCATTTTGACATGCACAAGATGAAACTCTGAAGTTGAAAACCTAGTTTCCTGAAATCAACATAATTCTTCTATCAATTTAACTGAGTTTGGGATTTCATCCTGAAGCTTTTGAGAGAAGATACTCAGTCCTCTGCAAAGGCCTACCATTCTGTCTGTATGACTTAAATCCCTCTTAAATCTGGTCTGAAGTCTCTGGTCATATATAGCACTTGCATCTCTCACCTGAACACTGGCAAACTTGTCCCCAGAAAGTTATAGAGACACATACATTTCTGGCATGTTTTAAAATGCAGAAATCTGCAGAAAGAGCTACAAGTCTGCTTTTCTTTGAAACAAGACTGCATACCCTGTATGTGCACCTAGTTAGCAGTCTACATTCATATTTAGCCCTGCGTTGAATGCCAAAAATCTGTTTCCTACTTGCACTCCAATATAATTTACACACATTGCGGTATCAGCTTCATAATTTACAGATGAGCTACCCTGGTTCCCTTGTTTAACAAGTAGCCCCAGGATCAAATTTCTTCTTATGTTTAGAAAAAGAACAAGAAAATATTCCTTTTTATAAAGCCAGTTGTCTAGACAGTATACATTATAAATAAACCAAAACATTCTCTTCCATATGTATTTCTGATTCTTATTTGATTGAGCAAGTAGGGAGAATCCCAAAGACTTAGTGTGTTTATATTATATATTCAAATTATAACTTGTACACTTTAGAGTCAGTCTAAATCAACATCTAAGAAACGTGAATGAACTCGCTGGCCAACACTTAAACTCTTTATAAATCTCATCTGCACAACTCCAACCTCCTGGAATGAGTTCTTCCATCCCCTTTTTAGAATTCTTTTCTGTTTGCAAGGTTAGCATTTTTTCCCAAACAATAAGCACTATGTGCCACATATCTCTAGAAAGTCTTTTTGAGAAAGGAAAAAAAAAAAAAAAGAATAAAAAGAAAAGGAAAGTATTTACTCTTCAAATAGACTATTTAATGTTGGACATGTATACTATCCTAATTTCTTCTAATAAATTTCAGATGGCTTTAGTTTTGAAGACAGGACTATTATACAGAATGACAACTGATGGTGTTAAAGTAAAAATCCAACTTCAAAATCCAGGTTATTAATTTACTAAGGAAGAGTCAAAAGCGTTTTTGCTATATAAAAATAGTAAAATCAACCAAACTTCAGGATACTGCATTATGGCTTTCTATCATGCAGTTTCATGTATTAATTTTTGTTTACTCACATTATATAGTTTAAACTTCTCTGTGTCGCATTATTTTCCAGCTGCAATCATCGCCTAAAGCCACAAGACTAATTACCAGATTCAGAAACACAAAGAGAAATCCAAAATACAGTTTGTCATTTGCTAGATAGCTGCTTCATGGGATCTCCCCCAAACTCTGACTGCTCCCAGCCTCAGCAATGTTTCTTTTCATTATTAGACCTAAAAAACTTTTCTGTTTCTGCCCTTTGCTGATGGGGGCAGCGCTGACACAGAGTTCACTGATGCACATTAAGCACTGAGAGTACTCTAGGTAGAGCAGCACCAACAAAATACTGAGTCTCTTGGCCATGCTTTGCTGCAGGCACCAGGTTTCATCTTGGCCCAGCCACGTGGCCATCAGGACTTCAAGATACTCTGGATATGTCTCCCATGAGCACAGTCCTCAGGAGCCAACCTGATCTGCATGAGCTTTCAGTGACAGAGAGGCCTTACAATTAATTGACCACTCTCACAGCACCTTCAGATGCATCCTCTCTGGTCCCACGGATTCATGTAATCACTGCTACAGCCTACATATTTAATAGAGGAACTGTCTTTAAGACACTGACCAGATTGGACACCTAAGACACAACCTTGTGTCTTTACCTAGAAAAAAGATTTATGTTCTTATTTGGTTAAGCATACCCAAAAACGTAGGGAATATATATAAACCTGCTTTAACACTTAAGTTCTATAGATTCAGTTTATACTAGGCATCGGAGGCCCTGGAGTATGAGTTTTACTCAGTTTGCTCTTCATCTCTTCCACCTTTTTTTCTTTACACTTCTGATCTCTACTTCTATTTTTACCTATCCCAGACTTTGGCATTTTTTTTTTCCATATTCCTTACCACACCACAACCACTCCTACTAATATTATAAGCCACATCCCCAAGCTCAGGAGGTGAGATTAGCTTCTACTACACTGAAATGAAGATATCTTTCTAACTGACCTTTTGTAATCACATAGAAAGCAAGCTAAGAACGGAAAACATAACACAAAAATTCCTTTGTTCAAAAAAGCAATAAGCAATTTCTCTTTTTGAACAGTATTCAAATGTAAACAAGCTTCTTGTGTTTATAGATGTCACGATACTAGTGTTGCATTCACCTGGCACATGGGGCATCCAGATGATGGTACTACAATAATTCTTAATCCATGCACTTTAACTTTATAAATGTGAAGCACTTTATTTTATTTATAAAACACTGCAAACAGACAACACAAGCTCTCTCAATCAGTTTCATGCCCACAGACACCTGTTCCTCCACAGCATGGGACCAAAAGCATCCTTACTGGTACCAGTGATAGGCCAGAGCCCAAATGAGTGACATGTGCTTTGTTGGGGAAGCCCCAGATGAAAGTCCTGGCAAAAACCTTCCAGAGATTCAGTAATGCTGGTGAAACAGTTCAGCTGTTTCCCAGTCCAGGGGTGACTGCAGATGCAGGATCACATAGGTTAACAGAAAAGATATTAAACCTGTTCATCCGGACAGGACAGACTAACTGACAAGAAGGTATCTCAACTGGAGATGGTGTGAATGGCTGCCATCAATCAAGGCTTTGATCTCCAGACAACATTAGATCTTGTCTCTAGGCAATGACAGTTCTTAAACTCTGTGGGTATGCTAACAGCCTTCACTCAGGCTACATGAAAGCAGCAGCTGAATACTTCAATGGATTAAGATAACAAGACAATAAGAAGCTACTGCCCAAGGCAATCATGCACATGATAAAACCTAAGGTTGTGCACATGAGAAAACCTAAGTAAGGTGATACTTTTAATTTCCTCAGCTATCTTATTTGAAAGAAAAAATATGTTTAATTCGTTCTCCATTTATCTAGGGAGAATAGAAGTCAACATATCCATTACCTTCCAATGTATCTGAAATTGGCTTAAAAATAAATAATTAAATAATAATAAAATCACAAGAAGAGCCAGCACTGCTTATTAACTCCAGGGCAATACTACTGCTGTTGCTCCCAAGAGCTGTGGACAGCCTGACCACTTCGTGGTTCCCAGGGTAAGCATCCTGCAAAACCAAGGCAACTTAGAGGCATACAAGGCAACTAACATGGACACACAAACGGCTCTGCATAGTCAGCTAAATCCAATGGGTTTTTCTTAGCTCTGCTAGGCCTAGAAGAATTGCAGTTTTGCACCAATTTTCCCAGCATGTTTGGCTTCATCAGCCTTCTCTCAGCTGACTGCACCACTGTTGAAGCCAATGAAGTCTTCCAGAAACTGTAGCACTGAAAAGTGCTGGCGAGAGCCAGACTGTCCTGCTGCCTCTTAGGCAGGTCCACTCAGTGCTGCTCTTTTGCCTTTGCACCAAACTCCTTATCCAGGCCTTCCCTTATCCACATGCCACAGGCCCTCTCTTCCCTGTCCCATTACCACAGGAGATGAAAGCAGCCTGACAGAGACAAGTCATCAAGCAGTCATTTTGCCAGAGACACAGAACAGGCTGCTTGGATTTTGGGTGGGTTCAAGTTACTTTTTTTTTTTTCCCCCCCCTTGTTCTTTCAAGGCCTGCTGGTTTTGCCAATATTATTTTAAAGAAAAACTCTAGCATGGAGTAACAAAATAGTCACCAGTCCTCTGAAAGTTCAAAATCATCCCAGTCTATGAATGCAAGATACGATGTATCAATAAATAACAGCAAAAAAATCCCACATACAACCCCAGAAAAAAAACAACAAACAAACAAAACCAACCTATTGGGAAAAATCAAATGAACTCATATTTCTAGTGGATAGCAAGTTATCCATGGGACAGCAATGTGCCCTTGCATCCAGAAAGGCCAATGACATCCTGGCATGCATTAAGAAAACTGTGTCCAGTGGGTGTAGGTAGGTTCTTCTTCCCCTCTACTCTGCCCTAGTTAGACCACACCTGGAATACTGTGTCCAGTTTTGGGCTCCCCAGTTTAAGAGAGACAGGGATCTACTGGATAGAGTCCAATGGAGAGCTACAAGGATGATTAAGGGACTCAAGCACCTCCCCCATGAAGAAAGACCGAGGGAACAGGGGCTGTTTAGTCGTGAGAAGACTGAGAAGGGATCTTATCAATGTCTATAAATATCTGAAGGATGGGTGTCAAAGGGAAGGGGCCAATCTCTTTTCTATAGTGCCCAGCAACAGGACAAGGAACAATGGGTATGAACTTGAGCACAGAAGGTTCCACCTCAACATGAGGAGGAACTTCTTTACTGTGAAGGAGACAGAGCACTGGAATAGGCTGCCCAGAGAGGTTGTGGAGTCTCCTTCTCTGAAGACTTTCAAAACCCATCTGGATGCGTTCCTGTGTGACCTGCCCTAGGTGATCCTGCTTTGGCAGGGGCGTTGGACTCGATGATCTCTAGAGGTCCCTTCCAGCCCCTAGCATTCTATGATTCTTCCCTATTTCCTCTGGTGTGTTTTCCTCTGATAAAAAATTAAAACCAGAAATAGTTCTAGTTCTAACATAGTGAAACTATGAGATTCTCAACCCATATATATCTCACCAACAGTTAATGTTATATTATAAAATACTACTACTGTATACAGATTTTAAAAGAAAAAAAGACAATGATTAAGTTATTTACTATGTTTCTAGAAGCCTAAGGCATAGATTTATTTAAAATACCCTGTAACATTTGTTTCCTTAGAATTATTATACAGCTAACATCTCATATAAAATTGAATGATTAACATGGTAAAACAAACTTACTTAGCAAAATACAAGCTCTGTCACAACACTGTATTTTAGGCACAACACTGTATTCATAAACTCTCCCCAAAACATACTGGAAGTGCCAAATCTAAGCTTAACACACAATTCAAACAGCCCTGCTAAGAAATGAGTGAAACCAGGCAGTGCTAGGGATGTAGGCGTGTAAATACCATCTGAAGACATCTTTGAGGGAAAGTGCCACTTTGATTGTGTAACTGGAGGTCCAGAATTCACATCAAGGAGCAATTATATTCTTGACTACTGCGGCAAGGATCTGATTAATTCAATCTAGTTGGTAGATGTCACTAGTGAAGTTTATTACCAAATTGGACCCGTTAATGCTATCTGGGAGCTGTGCAGTGTCAAAAAAAAGCAGGATTTGTGCCAGCTCTATGTCTGAGAAAGTCATCCACATAATATGTCAAGAAAAAAGCTTGATGAACACAATGTGCCCTTAAAAATGCTAGGAAAAATCAGTCACCATACAGGTCGTTTCCACAGTTCACTACCACAATTGCCTGTCCTACATGAACTCCATAGGCTAATAGGAATGATCTCATCTGGAGCACAACACTAAGAGAGAAAGTAGGAATAGAATATCCAGCAAGAAATCACTCACAGAAACAACCCTGGGATGTTTGCATATTAGTTTTAAAGGTTAAAAATCTTTTCAGGCAGAGTGACGGGGTTCTGTGTGCTTTTGCACCCAGTCAGAATCTTTGTGGTGGCTGCAAAGATATATATAAAAAAAAATGACACATACTTTATTTATAAAAAAAAAAAAAAAAAAAAAAAAAAAAAAATAAAAAAAAAAAATAGATTTTTCCAGTTCCACTC
>JAAGNO010004407.1:66443-119221 GCA_033439905.1 Ceryle rudis | reverse complement strand
GGGAAGGCCGCCGTAAGCTGCGGGGATGGCCGAGCCGTTCGACTCGGGGCGGGTGGGCGGCTCCGCACCTCAAGCTGACGGGCGGTGCTTCCCTGTGAGGGCTGCAGCTGTGGGGTGCGTAGGGCCGGCCCCTCCAGCCGGTCTTTACGTCTCAGTGAGCCCGCTTGTTCCCTACATAAGTTGTGTCGGCACCTGCTTCCAGCCCACAGGTTTGCAAGAGGGAGCAAACTTTGGCTGGCTTTAGAGGCTGCTTTGGTTTTGCGGTAATAACGGGACTTCAGAAACAAAAGTCCATGTACTGGGTATGTCTGTGGCTTTCAGACAGGAAACTGAGCATGCACGTGGTAATGAACTGGTATGGAAAGAATATTCATGCCATATAAGTTTGCTTGCTGTTTTGCCACGTGGCATGTTGAGATGCTGTACTAAGCAGCAAGTAAGCTGAGGACCGAGACAGTGTCTTTAGGATGGAATGTTCACGCCCCTGGTGTTTTAAAACAGGAGTGTTCAGGGTGCCTTACCTCCTCAGCTGACGTTTCTTAGGAATACTTCTCATAGCCTGTTCCCGAAGGCTCCCAGAGTAGGCAGGGACTCGCACTTCTTTTCAGAAGGTGTTTCTGCCTACAAAAATGTTACGTTTTGCAGAATACTGATCAGTGCTCAACAAAAACTAGCAGCTGGTTTTATGTTGCACAGCAGAGTAAGTGAACCATAAGGTCAATTTCCATGTTAACTGTTGCATTTCCCCTTTTTCTTGCATTATCCTGGCATGTAGCCTGCAATACACATCAAAAAAAGTCTCCAAAAAGGGAAGAAGGCAGAAAAAAAAAATTAAGGAAGACTGTGCCTTCATCTTTCAATACAAAATAGGCTTTATGCCTGTTGTAGAAGGGCACTCCACAGGTTTCATGGGTATATACTAACAAAACATTTAGTTTGTGTGTTTTCTTTTGGGCTTGCCATGGGCAGGTAGCTCTTTAAGGCCAGTCTCTTACTGTGTTCATGTGCAATGCCTGCACTGCCTGTCGATGGGATTTGTGTGATGTTTATGGAGGAGAGAAATGGAACAGCAGGTTAGAGGTATAAATAGCATTTCCCTTCTAAAAGGGACACTAGCTCTTCCTAAAGAGCTAGTGCAGCTCTTCCTAAACAAGGTTAGTGTCAGGGTTGCGTTATGGGGAGTTGAACTTCTCTAGTTAGCCGGTGTAGATGTGCTAATGTACTGATGTGGTTGGCAGCATGTTCTTTGTTCCACAGTGGCAGTCATCAGGTACCAACAGGAGTTTGTGGTAAGGATGTGACGTAGCCCTTTGCGGTGCTGTTTAGCCCATTCTGTCTCTTTGAAGCCTCCCTCGATGGCAGAATGTGTCCCCATTTAGAGCACTGCCATTTTTGTACTTGTCAGAGTGCCAGTCAGCTAAGCTGTGGAGTCTGCCTGAATAAATAAAGGTATTTTCTCACAGGAGATCATCTGTTCAGATCGATGCAATGCCTTATATCCACTGCCAGGTTCCTGCTGCTTTCTTGGATGCTGCTGCCCAGATCCCCTTGCTTAGGGGGAGAATATTCTGCTTGTGTCTCTGCCTCTAGCTGGGAGCTAGATACAGTGCTCCATTGTTTATCTCCCCTTAAAAGCTGAGAGCTATGACTCTCTTTTTGAGACAGTCTGTATTTGCGTTCCCTGGGTTGGCTGGGCAACAGCTAATCAAATAATTATATTTAAAATAAGATTTAATAAAAGCTGCTCTAAAGGCAAGGTGTAGTTATGCTTCTTGCCAACAAAACTAGTCAGCAATATACTGTGGAATGTTTCCCAAATAACAAAGGGCCATTTAATCTTTCTTAATGTTCTTTTTTCGTTGCTGGGTTTTTTTCCTTTTTAGATGCTCTCACCTCTCTGTAGTATGTCTGCAAATAGAGTACCTTCTCCTTCCACTCCTGTTTGGTTTTGTGTTTTGTTTTGTTTTGTTTTTTTTTCCATTCTCCCCTGGTTCCCCATCCTTTAAGTACAGTCTTCATACATAGAGCCTTGACAGGGAGCTATTCATATTGAGGAGTTTCTGCTAGCAAGCGGGTTTGTCCGTGTTTAAAATGTGAATAAAAATATAAATTATTTTTTTAAAAGAACAAACTGAACATCCTAAACAGATAATTATACCTGCACTTGTAAATAATCATTACTGAGAAGCAGAAGAAATTCTGTACTTTTCCCCTGCGCTCAAACCAAATGCAGGACTGAGTGGGACCTTCTGAGTTGCTCTGTATAGTCCCTTCCTGTAGTAGGGCTCATGCGTATAGCCTCTCTTTAAAAATACTTCAAACTCTGTTTTAAAAGGAGTGGGTTTTGGAGAGGAATTTTTGTTTGTTTGTTTTGAATTCCATTGTGGTCATTTGGAAGCTTGTTTTGAACTTGTCTGGTCTTGTGGTCAGAAACTTTCTAATTGTCAGGCTCTGGGAGTCCAGGTCTGGACAAGGACCTCTTAGACTGGGTACGGGGCCACTGCCTAGCATTTGACCAGACTCAGCGTTTCTTTCTGTCAGTACTTAATAAATGCTACATTTACACCTTCTAATTTGCTCTAACATCGGAACACACAGCTGTTGAATGGTGGGGTTGAGGTTTTTGCAACGAGGTGGAAGTACACCTAAGGCCAGCTGTGGGCAAGAGGGATCTCGCCAGCACCATTAGTTCAGAAAGGCCACAGATATTCAAGAACACCAATCTAATAATTAATGAAGTAGCTACTGTATGAAGTCCTTCTTGTGTGCTTATTGTGGGATACAAAACATGTTTTGTTTGCTGTAGCTATGAATAGCTTTCTCATCAAATGTTGAAGAGAAAAATTAGATGTAACCAAGGAGTAACAGAAAATAGAATTTAAATACCCGTTTCATACCAGTTTTATTTTAGGGCTGAGATGATGGTCCAGGCTGCATACTGAGAGTTAATTTGTCTTGTGAGATACACCTTTCATTAGCAATCTATTTACCATCGTGCTTGGCACCATGCTAGGCCTATGTTTTTTTTTGTTTTCAGTTGGTGTCTTGCAGACCTTGAAACTGTCTTTTGTTCCTTGATGTCCTGAAGGTGTTTACTAAGCAATATGAAACATTCAGTTTGCACTTTGCTGAAGCTGGAAACAGTGTGACAGTTTGCTTCAGGAGAAGTTTATAACTGCAGAGAAAGATCCAGCTGATTTTTGCTGGATATTAAAAATTCTGGATTGGCATTTGAAAGGTATTTAAGAACCTGTTGTATTCAAACACAAAGAAGGTGACAATTATACCTAATTAGACCTGAAAAGGTAGTGAGGATGTTACCCAAACTGTCACAGGGCCAGGGTGTTCACTGCTACTTTGGAAGCTCATGAACCTCTTTAATGAGAACAGAGGTAACTAATTACATATGGTGTGGAAAGACATCATCTTGCCCTTGTGTGCTCATCTCTTCCCATTCATTGCAGTGGAATCCATACAGAACATACTGCCACTGGGTGATTTCAGGTTCTAAGCTCCCACGTTGCTTCTTTCAAATACCAAATTATTCGTAGGCTGTCTGTGCAGGCACTGGAGCCTGTGCTGCTGTGGCAGAAACCCCTTCAGTTGGTTTTACTACATCATCCAGAATCTTAAAATTACCAAAGTATTGTGGAATAGAGCAGTTCTTACTGTAATTGCATCCTGAACTCTGCAAGTCATGTTGTTGGGCATTTGTGGAACCACAGCTCACAGGTTAAATGCGTAGGTGGTACATCCCCTGGCTTTACAAACATGTTACTGTCCTTTCTACAGGCAGCTCTGTTTCTCTGTCTAACTGCAGTGTCTTAACCATCATTCTCCATTTTGTGTCATTAAAGCAGAAGGATTTCTATCAGTTACTAGCTAATACAGTGTTTAATGTTTGTATCTGAGGCAAATTCCATTTTAGTAGGGTGGAGTGCAGTCAGAGATATCAATACTTAGTGTACTAATGACAGCATGGCATTCAGGATCACATTAAGGTCTCTTGAGCTCATCAGACTGACGTATCTCGTTGCTGGGATCTGGAAGAGTGAAAACACTTGCAAATAGAAATGGGACTTCTAAGGCTTCTTGTTGCTTTGGACACACACTGCCGTTACTCAAGAAGAGCTTTGCAAAAAACCAGATGTAGCATAACAGTGATACCTCCTATGAAGCCTCTAGGCTTTTGTTGCAGTGTTTGTACAGATAAAGGATCTTCTGAGACACCTGTCTTACCAACTGTACCCTGGCACCTGAAGCAGTTTGGAGTTGTTCTGCCAGCTTTGGCTTTGAAATGGTGGGAACTGTGCAGGCATGTGCTGGTGAGTATGAGGTGCTCATATGGGGAGAAAGGGAAAGTGAAGCATCAGTTTAGGGACATTTCCAGAGGAACAGAGTAAGGAGGTGCTGTTTTCTAGGAATTATGCAATTTAGACAGGACAGCCTGTGATGAAAGCTAGTAGGATCTGGGAAAAAATGTCCCTTTATTTTATTCAATTATCTCATCCTTTTAAAGCACACAGGAAGGCTGTAGCATTTTTCTACCAGTTGGTCTTCTCTTTTGATTAGTTTACCGTTTAGTTCTTGGTGCCTTCGAACCATTTTCCTTGGCAAGTGTGGTGCTGCGTGCGGTATAAAAGACAGGACAGTAGGAAGGATTCACAATAGTACAAAGCGTTCATTAGACCTATAAAGGAGTTTTGGGGAGGTTGGTGGGGAAGGGAATGAATATATGGCCTAGATTAAATATTGTCAGAGATTTTATCATCTTTTTGGGTACACAGATCCCATGTGTAACTATCCTCAGGTATTTTTTTCTTCTCCCATTTTCTTCTAATCTTACCTGCTATTAATGCATATTCCTTCTGGTCCATATTTAATGGCTATAAGGAGCAGCTGTTAAATCTGCCATTATGTAAAACATGAGAAAGAGGATTGTCATTTTCTGGCAAGTCTTCCAAGAAAGCCTCACTCACTGATTTCACTAATGGCTGCTTGGAGCATTCCCTAAGTGGCAGGGAAAGTATGGAAGAAAAAGGGCTTACAGATGTAGGAGTGGTGGATGGGAAATCTGGAGTAGTCAAAAACAGTAGAGGGTAAGAGCGTGTCTTCTGAAAGGCTGTGGAAATTCAGGTGAACAGCTTACTTGTATTTGCTGCAACGACGAGAACCTGTACATCAAAATATTAAATAGTCAAAAGGGCTGGAAGGATAATGGTTCAGCATCATTCTGAGCAGGAATTTCAGCGGGATAGGGAGGTTTGCTTTAATAATAATTGCCAAGTGGATCTGTACAGTAGCCAGAGAGGCAGATAGTATTGCAGTTACAGTGCTGACCAACAGGCAGCTCTGGGCATGGATTCATAGCAAACTCCACTACAACTCCTGGGGCAGAGAGGAGGAGTTACAGTTGTCTTTGTTCTCTGTAGTTAAATGTCTGGAAGATGCAAGCTTTCCAAGAAATCACTGTGTTTTACCTTGTGGTCCTATAGCACTTCATAGAGGGGAACCCACTCACAGGTTGCTTGTGTAATAATGCAAACTGCAGCAATGGTACCATAAATCAGGTATTGCAGGAGAGGGACATCCTAGGAACTCACTGCTGGAAAATGAAGACTGTCACAGTACAGTGCCATGGTAACATCAGAACGCAGACAAAAGTACCTGTACAGCAGTGGAGAAAGCTGCAGAGATGTCCTGTCTCACAAGATTGAGTGTGGTTCCTTCCCAAGGTAATGACATGAAACTTGGGCACTGTGTGCTCTTCTTTCATCAGTTGCATTCCACTGATTTCCTTCTTTCTCCTTGTGGAAAAAGTAAATTCTTCAAGGTGGGATTCCGTACTGGCTTTTATAAAGGACTCTAAGGACCGTTCAGAAAGACTGAACCAGTAAAATGCAATCTCTTCCCTTGACGTGGCTTGGTTAAAGCACTGGATTTCTTAAGGACATATGTATGGGGTGTGTGTGGAGTGTGTGTTTTTAATTATCTTTGACTGGACAGTAGGAAGATAAAAAGTTCCTCTCCATTACTTCAGGGACTAGATAACCATTGAGATGTTGAGAGTCTGACCCCCACCTCACTCAGAGAGTGATAAGGTACCCCCTGAGTCTCCTCCAAGCTGAACAACCCCAGCTCCCTCAGCCTCTCCTCATAAGACTTTCCCTCCCTCCGGTCCCTTCACCAGCCTCATCGCTGTCCTCTGGACCCACTCCAGCACCTCACTATCCTTCTGGAAGTGAGGGGCCTAGAACTGCACACAGTACTCAAGGTGAGGCCTCACCAGTGCTGAATACAGGGGGAGAATTACATTCCTAGGCCTGCAGGCCACACTATTCTTGAAACAAGCCAAGATGCCATTGGGCTTCCATGCCACCTGGGCACACTGCTGACTCATGTTCATCTTAGAGTCCCATGTTGTTAGTGACGTCAGACTCCACATCACAAATTTGGAAGAAGTGGACTGCACAGAATCAGTTGAGCCTTGAAATTTTATTACCTTGTTTGCATCAACCAGTTATTCCTTTCAGCACCAATAAAAGACAAAAACCCCTCCCTGTTGTTCAAAATACCTTATTTTTTTTCAGGTCTGAGATTGTGGTTTTCTTGCAGGCAAAGAAACCAATGAAAATATTTAAATTTTTATTTTTTTAATACATTTATAACAAAATGTTGGAAGGTGTGTGCTTACCATATAAAAACATTAGGTTCCAGAAGGCTACAATACTGAAAAAATCATTGAAATAAAAAAGGTTATTATAGGATTCCTAAACTTCAGCAATAATACAAGTCTGTAAAAGCATCAAGATTATATTTAAAACAAGGTGGCAAGGAAACATGAGACTTTCAGTAACAATCTGACCCTTATTGTAATAGATGATAAAATTGGGCATTTTTCAAAGTGCTTGAATTGCATTTCTGTTCCTGTCCTGTAGTGCCAGGAAGAGGTAAGAATGCTTCCTTTCTGAGCTGCTGATATGTGCTGACACTGGTGTGCTGCTGTGTGATCCCAGGGTAGCACATAGACCAAACTAAGGACAGTCAGATCAGCTTAATCTAGATGGCCAAACAAAGGCCATTAAAAAAAAAAAAAAACCAAACAAAAACCTCTCTTTATTGGAATTCTAAGTTCCTTGAATCTTACTGTCTTACCCAACAAGTAGGACTGATGGTCTAGCCAGACTAGCTGAGAGTGCTCCTGGGAAGAAACCTGATCATAACACCAGCACAAGCCAGGTAAACTGGTGACACCAAAACAGCTTTCTCAAGGATTTCTTTACAGCAAGCCGCACCTCAGCGGACTGCAGGCTTCTGTTGAAGCCAGTCTGTGGTACAGTTTGTTTGGTTGATTTAGACATCTTCTGCTAAGCATCCAGTTTATGATGGAATAAAACTAGCTGGCCACTCCCTGAACTGGTTACAGTAAGCTGGCCACTGCCTGACTTGGTTACAGCAAAGGCTTTTTTTCACATAATATGAAGCTGTGCACTAGGTGCTACTACCCTGGTCCTCAGTGGCTGAGCTGTGATGCAAAGCAGGTGATCACAGGTCCCTCAGACAGCATACAAATTAGCTGGATCTGAATGTGCCTGAGATGCTGCATTCAGTAGGTTGTGGTTTTGAAGTGATCTAAAAGTACCAACTTTGTGAGGACTTGACATCCTTGAAACTTGCAGAAGCTCTTAGTTTTTGGCTGTCCTCACTTGTGTCTTTTGTTCGCTTGTTCTAGAAGTGCTGTTGTAAAATGCAGATTGAACATAAGAAACAGATGTTACCTAGCTTTTATAAAAACAGGTGACACTTCATCTGCAGTATCCCTGTGGAGTGGCAGTTATTGAATCAAGAATAAGCTTTATCACCCCGCTCTTGAAGATACCTGAAATTCCTGTACAAAGTGGGGTAAGCACAGTAGAGCAAGCTTAACGCCAATTTCTTATAAATAACATCCTATTAATACATTGGGTCATGCTATCCTTAAGCAACATGAAAAAGCTATCCAGGGTTTGATTTCCTGGGCATGTTCTCCCTGCCACGCCTCCCCCCGCACCCCCCCCCCTTTTTTTTTTTTAAAAAAAAAAAAGCACAAATATTCTATTCTATTCTATTCTATAGTACCTGTCTAAGACATGTAATGATTGATACCCTGCCAGTACAGGTGTTGTCTGACTGATTCTCTGTGAGATAGTATATGGAACTGTGGTAGCAGTGGTGTAGACAAAGCTTGCTTTATCCAGGATGCTACTCTCCTGGAAAGGAAAGGCTGTTGGTTAGGGTTTTCCGGTATACACGCTGTCTGACTCCTGCAAGCACACCAAGGCATCAGAAGGCACAGGATCAATGCGGAAAAGCAAGGAGCATCTGTACAGTGGTGCCACGGTGCCATACCTCCCAGCGTTGATCTCTGGCAAAGGTAGATGCTTAAGACAGTAAATTAGTAAGAACTACCTAGACTGATTAAATGTACGTGTATTGTTTAGAGAGAACATTTGACAACCATCCATTTCTTGATCACTGAGAAACTAAGAACATCAAAATCTAAAACAGTTTACTTCAAATACGAAAAAGTATTTCTCAGTGTATCTCAAAAAGTTGACAAAAGTGCCTGGTTTTAGTCAGCACAAAGCCACGGAACTAACTTAAAATAATTTAGACCATGTTAGTTTTACTGTAAATAAGGTGACATTTCTTGGCAGTAGTTTTACAATTATATTCCACACAGTGTCAAATTCAGCTCCTGCAACTGACACTCAATGAAGTTGATATCAAATTGTAATTTACATTGTTAGGAAAGCTATTAAAAATACTGTACGTTATGTTTAATTTTACTACTGAGAAATAGCTGCTGGACAGCACACAAATTACTGATACTGTTTGTTTTGTTTTGTTTTTTTTAAAAAAAGGTTAATAAAATACAAGCAAGGTAGAAAATAGGCTTAAAAGCATTGTTTCAGGTAAAAGTTTTTCTGAATTGGGTGGAGAGATAAGAAACCGGAAAAACACATTGCACATAGGTGCACCGTCTGTATAAAGAGAAACATACAAAGTGGAAAATGGGGTGCACTGGGATAGTACACTGAAGTCTCTGATGCTGTAAACTTGAATTCCTAATTTTATCAAAAAGGGGAATTGAGTCTGGTTCTGTTTTTGAGTCCCCCCAGGTGACACTTGCAGACTACCCCATGGTTTGGCACAGTACACTTTTAAGAGGCAGTGTCTGCTGAAGGGATGCCAGGACTGGAAAATGAGGCGTAAAATGTGTGAGGGCCAGGTGCAGTGGGGAAGCATGACCAGTGGCCTAAGATCTGCTCGGAATTAGCCAATACTGTCGATCCAGTACTCTCATGACTATTAAGAGTTTCTCTACTTGCAAAATCAAGCTGCTCTAAGTAAAAGTTCTGTTGTTTACTGTAGCTAATTAAGCTAGTACCAGAGACCGTGCAGACTGCAATCTCAACTTTAAATCTATTCTGATTTAGCTTGAGCTGATTCCCAGCAGGTGTAAACTCAAGTAAAACAAGAGCATTTTCAGGAGTTTGAGGAGAGCATAACTAAACCAATTTATTTAATGGAGGAAGTATAAATATTAGATTAATTCTTCTCTTTTTAACACAGGGGATTTGTAATGTAAGACAAAATAACACTAAAATTGAACAGGAAGTAGGCAGAAGAAACTAAGTATCTGTTAAAACACAAGGGGTCTTGTTCTCCCATCAACACAAACCCTTCTGAATTCAAATCCCTAAAAAACTGCCAGGTCTTGATATGGACCTGATTCTCCGTTTTCCGTTACTTTTGCTAAGGGTACAGAGGCTGGTTAAGGTCAGGTCATAGGGCTAAGATGTCACAGGGGAGCTCCACATTTAAAGAGCTGAGGGGGTGAGAACATAGAATTACATGGCAGGACCCCTATTAAAGGCTGTGAGGGTGTAACAAATGTAGAATTGCATCTCACAGACATAAACCCTCTGCCCCCAGGAATTAGCTACCTAAGGCCAAGAGTCCCAGTTCTAATCTCTACTCTCTAGCTAGCCATGCTACTCTTTCCCCTTTAAGTGTACCAGTTCCTGGTACACTTAAATTGTGAAGTTATCCTGCCTTATCAATCATACACTGTTCTACACTTTTCCCCAAAAATGTCACTTATGTTTATTTTAACTCTATATCTAGCATGCATTTTACAAGCTATTTCCCACTTACTCTTTCTAGCTAAGGCAGAAAGTAGGCTTGGGTGTTACCAGTGGTACTATAGGAATCTATTCACTCTACTGTAACATACATATCATCCCATACCATAATTCAGAACTGCCCCACATATGGGAAAGAAAGAAAAGACATTACAGGGGAACTTTTATTTCTTTTTAAGGGACTAAGTTGCACTTAGAAAGCTAAAGGCCCGATTCTGGAGTCATTATTCAGACAAAACACTTCATAATTTCAGGGAACACAGCTGGAATAAGGGTAGAACTGTGTTCTTAAAGTCTTCATTCCAAATATTTTAAGTATCCTTAAATTGGACAGGAAGATACTGGTCTGCGAATTGAAAAGAGTTTTTGTTTGTTTGTTTTCAGGTGTATCTGTAATGACAGAAGGGTTTGCCAGTCCCAGAATGCCTTGCTTTGGCTGGTATCTGATTTTTTTAGCTCAATTCCATTCTGATACTCCCCATGGTATCTTACTATTTTATCTCAGAGTGGCATGCAGTGCGGGCGCATGCTACTGATGCAAGCACGCTACTACAACTTTAACAGGCTAAAAAAAAGAAAAAAGCTTTAGCTTCTTAGTTATACAAAGAAATGATGCAAAAAACCATTGAGCAGCACTAACTCACAGACTAATTACAAACTAAATTGTGCTATATATTAGTATAAAAACATGTTTTAGTAAGAATGGCACTGGTTCAGAAGGAATTAGGACTTCCATCTTGGTTCCGTTCAGTCCACAGTGAAAGCATTGTACTACAGGCCTGCCCTGTTGCCTGAGCAACTAGTGACCATGGCTTTTGGCCACAACCGCTTCCATTTCTTCCCTTTTTACATCCACCATTGTTGGTACATTCTGGGATTAGCCCAGGTCAGGTCTGGTCATCTTTCCTAACATGGCACCAGAATAGTTCATTCTTATCCTCTGATATTTTCTTAATATCATTAACATTTCCCTCTTCTGATCTCTCAAAGCTGGTCAGTTTTAAGGGTCATCTTCTCCTGTAGACACCATGAGACGCATTGCTACTGGTAGGTGGTCTGTCAAGCCTGCTAACTGGGTAATAAAGCTGAACTCCTCCACTTCCTGCAGAAGGAAAACAAAAGTAAGAAAGAAGGAACTGGCAAACTCATTTGTTATACCATACACCAGGATTCAGCTTTTATGCCTCTTTTTGGTTTATTTGAACTATCTTACTATATTAGATGTATGGGACCAGCCTAGACTGGCTAGGCTAATGGTGAACTAACTGTCTGCCAGACCGGGCACATCAGGGTGGTGTGGTTGGTGAGGTAAACCATTTATATCATACACAGTTGAACTAGTTCGGATGAAATCTACTGTACCTTTTTTGTCCATTTACTCAAACAGCTGTGTTGTTCCCAACAGACTTATCTGTAGAGCCTACCATAGGTAATCCATGGGTGCAAGGAGGCCCTTGCCAGCCTGGCAGAAAGAGCTGTCCATACCATACTAGGTATGGCATGCAGCAAAAAAAAGGAGGCCTGTCCTCATTAGATGGAGGTGTTAAACTTTGTGGGAAATAGAAGCAATCAGGAACCCTGCTTTTCACATCTCTGAATTCCCAGCCTTTGTTCTGGCAACATTTCATGGGACCAAATGAATATTCTGTAGGAGACACTGTGTGCTTCCTAGCTTCTGAAAGCAGGATGGAGCAGCCTTAACACTCATATGGTACAATGTAGTTGTCCCCTCTTTATTGGCCAGAGACTTACTTTGCCAGTACTTTGGGAATTTCTCACAGGAAGCACAGATGTTTTAGCTGTCATTATGCTGCCAGCAGGAGCCTTATCAAATACCTAGTCTGGGTCAAAACTATTCCAATACTGGTATTGTTGCTCCTTCTGTGAGATGGGTGGAATTCACCATGGGCATTTGTGCATCTGAAAAAGGAGCCTTAACAGAAAGTAGCTGCTAAACTGCTGTGCCCACAGAGCACAGACTGACTGTCATGCACTAAGCTATGGTGAATTGCTCTCCTGCCTGCTCCTCTGAAGCAACTGCACTGGGGTATGGTAAAAAAGTGTGAACCCCTTTCTCATTTTCATCATGACAGAACTCATCTAATGCATGGTCATACACCAGGAAGCAGACAGTGCACTGCAAGTTCCCATTCTGATTAGCCCATGACAGCTTCTGCCTGCTTGTAACAGCCTTGTAACTTAGGTAGGTTTTCACAGGTGTAATAAAATACCATCCAGACATTTTAAATGATTCAAAAATATTCAGACTGCTGGCATGGAAAACATGAGCCAAAACACTTAGTCTAGCAAAAGTGTAAGGAATGGAAACAAGGTTTTCTGTTTGTTTTTGAAAAGCAGCGTATCTACCACTGTTGCTACCAGAATCCCTAAACTCATCTTAAATTAATTTATGTAATAGGTTTACAAATTGAGTACTTGCACACAGAAGTAGAAAATAGCAAAGCAGGAGGTTCTCCTTGGAGTATGAATTTGAACCTAAGTGGAACACTCTGCAGTGCCATCCAGACAAGTCTGTTGTGCTGACACTTTTGTTAACTCTGAAACTCACCACTTTCCATTCCAGGTAGAGACCTTCTTCTGTGTAGAGCATATAGTCAATCCTTCTCCCATTTCCTTTCAATGATGCCTTCCTCCCCTTCTGACTGGAACTGTGGTTCTTGCTGGTGGGATAGACTAAATATCCTTTTCTCCCTTCTTCACTTTCCAGCACCCTATTTCATTAAAAAAACCAAAACAAGTGCTTTAAATGTTTGCTCATTCCATCCCTGTGAACATTATCTAGATTATCTCCAAATCCTCAGTAAGGGTAATGCCTGTCCAAAAGGACTGTTAACCTTGTAAAGTGCATCTGTTTCCCAGTGTGTTTTCCAATATGAGGCTGTACTAACTGCTGATAGCACTCTTGAAGCCTCACAGCACATTTGACATCACTGGTACTGTGCTGGTGGACCTAACCTTGTAGCCAGGAGAACAAACCACTGAGAGAAGGGCCTTGCCTGTCTGCTATATGCAGTACATTGCAGCCCACACCCCCTCCACTTATTTCTTGAATCTAGCAGACGAGGAAACTTCCATGGATAAACTCCAAGTACCTTGATACCAACCGCTCCATTCTGATTAGAGCACCTCCTTCTGAAACTAAGACAACTAGCTTTACAGACAGGGCATGGATGAGGAATGGTTTTCAGGAGCCCATCTTTGGGACCATGATAGATGGTTTTGAGCAAGACTCACTCTCACACTACTGTGTCTTGGACCCCTTACTGCACTAGTAATGACAGACTAATTTATTTGATTGCTGTACGTGACATTGTTTAAGCACCTCTACAGAGATGGACTGACTCAGCAGGTCTGCTAGTACTGCCCCTATCTTGCAGGGAGATTACCCAGCCCAAGACCATATACAGCAGCAGTCAAAATGAAGAATCAGTTTTCTAGGTACCAGTCTTGTGTTCAGGCCAGTAAGCTGTAGCTCTCCCATTAAAATTTTTAGCTTGGGTACTTAAACCTTAACAGTAGGTTTTGTACTTATATAGAAAACTATTAAGGGCCTAAGAAACTTGATCTAAAACTTTGAGGTTAGCCCTGCTCTGAACACAACTATGGACCAGATAAACCACAAAGGTCCCTGTCACTCTATTTTTACAACAATTCTATGTTGCTATGCTGTTCTTTGTGGTTGTGCCTGTTGTATTGGATGTGAAAGGGAAGTTGTTTGACCTTCTTGTATTCTATTTAAAAGCTTCACCAAAGGAGCACTGAAGGCAACCAACACAAATGCAAAAGGAGGAGCTGCAGACGGTAACTGCATGTGTGGGACATTATGCAGATAGTCAGTATCCGCTCTGTGCATGCAGAGCAGGACAGATTAGGTTGTGGTTTTGCTATCTGGCTCAAAACACAAACAAACTACTTTCAAAACCTCCTCCTGGAAAGTAATTTTCCTTTACTTACCTGCCAAAACCTGAGCTCAAGGTTCTGTGGTTTCCCTTGTAAGAGTTGATTACGCCATTAAGCTACATCATCAACTGTCGCAGGAGAAACACTGAGCCATGAACTTGGGTCCTAGCAGGTACAAAGCCTTTAATTTCACCTTGGAAAAAAATAAGATATTTTTGATCACCCAGTTTTTAAGACTTGACTCTGGATGGGTTTTATAGGGTTGGATTTAGGAATTTTTTAATGCAGAGAGTACAGAATGAAGGAAAAACAAGAGACAAACACCATATTCTCATGATGTGTTTTAATGTTTGAGATTCAAATCATTTCTTTGTCATATTTTGTCTCTCTGGAAGGATCTGAATGATGGTAGAGGGGACACAGCACTTGCTACAGCTGGTTAGGCCTCCGTAGTGTTAAAATTTCTAAGTTTGGGTCAGTTGATATGTATAAGAAATACTTTATGTGTCTTCAAAAGGTAACAGTAACAAAATCCTGGTCATATAGTTACTTAAATGGAATTTTTCTTAAGCCCCTTTGGACTTAAGGAGGCATTGAAGGTTTTTAGTTTACTGTAACCAGTTTATGAAAGCAAGCTTCCTTTTATTTATTAGTCAGTTTTAGACTTTCATCTAGTAACTCGTGTTAAATTAGCTTACTGTTTGCACCCCATTTGCAAACCGATTCTACAAAGAGCTACTGCAAATGATTCACTTTCTAAAATTATTTTTCTAAGTTCAAAAAAGCAACCTCTTTGATAGGACTGACCTCTTTCAAAAATTGTATTTATATTTGGCAAAGTTAATTAAGTAACAAAGTAGAAGAAACTGCTGATTAGCGCTGAAGTACTGCTGAATAAAATATCCTATTTGCATTAATTTAGAAGATGAATTTAAAGTTTTGGCTTCAACTGTGTCCTTTTAAAAGTCTGTGAATGCTGGGAATTCACTTAACACACACAACTGCTCATGGAAGGGAAATGTTAATTTCAAGTACATGAGGAAAACAAATTGTAAATGTGCATTTATCTGCTTCTGACTAAAACCTGTACCACCTGATGGGCAATGGTTTGCCGTTTGTCTCTACAGGAAGTAGTAACATGTACTTGACATCTGGCTCTGCTGTGCTAACAGTTAAATGCTAACAATTAATGTGAACATAACTTACTGTGACCAAGTTGCACAACTAAACCTGAGTTTTGCAGAATAATTGTCTTAATTTATAGGGCACAAAGAAAGGGAGGATAAAAAGTAATTAGAACTTTATTTTTTCATTGAAAGATTTTCAGTCTCAAATAACTCCGAAGTTTAAGCATGAAAATTGTGTCACACATCCCTCTGGCCAATGGTTTATGAGTAGCGCTGACCATAGCTGCAGCAAACTTAAAAGTGCGGAGAGAACTATAGGTAAGGGAGCCATAAACAAAATTTACTCCCTCATCATAAAGCTCTCTCATTCATGTGAGAGGCACCCAAGTTAAGGAAGCCTTTTTGTACTGGTGTTGCAGAATGCCACCCAGAATTGTGAGCCACTGTCCAGCAGTAGGGTCTGGAAAAAATTGCATTTAGGTCTCGTTTCATAGCTGTGCTGTAATGTGCTCTCCTGTGCCAGACACTATTCAGGGTTTAGAGATGAAACTGGGCTTATTCCAGTGCTTTGCTAGAAGGCGACAATATCTTTGTGAGAGGACATTATTCGTGCACATTTCATGAAGCCTGTCTGAGCAGAACGTTGTGTGGCTTCCAGCACTGTGGCAGAGCCCAGATTGTTATATCTAGCTTATTAATTGTTCTATAATTATAAATGACTTGCTTATTATTTGCACCAAGTATGTTTCTCCAGCTTGATGTTTTACGTATACTGTACTTAACATGAAAGAGATATTTAAGAACTAGTTGTTCTGCTGCATTTATGGCCTAATTAGTTCAGTAATGTGAACTACTTAATTTTATTTATAAACTAGAGAAGAGTGCTGATGAAGAAATAATTCTCTGGATAGCTTACACTGCCAATTTAAATGTCTGTAAAGCTTGATCAAGGTTTATTATTGAAAAATTTGAGAACGGATCAATTTAAGGCTGTACCCTGTTTTGCTGTGTATGAATGATACTTGTTTAGCTACTCAAAGTGTCTGTGCTACTGAGCATTTATATGTCTTTAAAGCCCAGATTCCATTAATGGCTCTAAGTTTTCCTGAACTTACTGGCAGGTTTTGTGTTGACTAGTCCCTTGTAGAGATGGGAGGACAGGCTCTCTTGGCCTCTCCTGAAAGTGATGCTTTCTCTAATATGTAAGCACATCTACTTAATGTGTACATGCAGACCCCTGTTTCCCTGCAGATTTGCATAAAAAACAAGTGGAATTTCTGTTTGTTTGTGGGTTTGTTTTTATTTTTTTTGTGTGTATGTGTGCATTTTTGTTTGTTGGTTTTGGTTTTTTACCAGTTTAAGAGAATTATAACTTATTGCAGAAAGCCACAGTTAGTAGGCAAAAAGTCTTAACACATATTCTGTTACCAACACTCAAGAATATTTTCCATTTATCCCATACGGAGGTGTTGTACATACACATAGGTAATGGAAGTAGTATTCTTACATCTTTATTGATCATTTGATGGCTCATTATGTATAAGTCATGTATTTGTCAGTGGAACTTAACTGCTTAATTACAAGTAACTCTTCAGGAAATAAAACAAAAGCTTTGTGTTTTCAAGTGGCCTTTTAAGACAGTTTGTCACCAAATTACTTTTGGGGTTTGGGGTTTATTAATTATTATTAAACAGTTCCAAGCCTGCTCTTGGAGCCATAAAATAGAATATTATACACACATACAGATTTGCATTTGCAAACTTGATCGTAGGGCCAAATTTCCTTACTTTTGCTTTCCAGAAATGCCTTCACATGTACCAAATTCATGCTTTCAACATGTGAATAGAAATGTCTGGAAATTTTGCAGGGTCCTGAATGTGCTAAGTGCAACTTGCTGTAACAAATCTCTATTCTGAACATAAACTAAACCCACACCTTATGTCCAGAATTCAACTTTTGTTCAAAACTGATAGAAAGACAACTTCAAGGGATAGCCTCACTTAAAGAATTCAACAGAGCGTCCATCTATACCATGCAATGTACAGTACTTAGTAAAAATGACAACACAAACTGTACCTATATAAGGTACCATTTCCATTATGTGTGTTAACTGAGGCATCTGCACAGACTCAAAAATTCAAGTAACTTTAACTCTTTACTATGTTTCGGTAATGAACAGCTAGAACATTTTATAGTTAGCCATGACAATAACATATTTAGCCCATTAAACTAGTCTGCAAGGTAGAGAAGGTGCAAAAAGGATTATAGTATTCATTAAGTGCTGCTCTAAAATTTACAAAGATTATTAATTTCTCCCCACTGTTTTGGTATTCAAGAAATTTATCTTAAGACTTCCGCCTAAGTCCACTAGCTCGAACCAAAGTTACCTGTTTCTCAATATCAAACACTCCTTAAAAGTAATGCTTGATCTAGTGTCACTGATAGACATTAAGCCGTATTCCTGTTTATGTCCTCTGTGCTATTTAATTCCTCTGTTTGCTTTTTGAGGTGTATTGAATTCTGCAAGCTTTCTAGAATGGGTAATTAGTTGTTGGGCTGGGGGTGGTGTTTTAAACTTTGGGTTTTTTATTTGAGGAAAGTACATTTCTTGTTGTTGCTGTCCTTTACAGTGCAGTGACCACTGAACTGGCTGCCTGCAGAAAGAATTTCAGACAAACTGTCCACATACCTTTTTGGTGTGCTTGGAGTTTCCTGACCAGTGAGCCTGTCCAGGTAGGACCAACTCTAGAGACATAAAAGCACTGACTGTGTTTGCTCTCATCTTTTCCCCCACTGAAGTCAATTCTATTAGACTTTGAGAAGCAGCTACTAGCCACTTTTCCTTCCCTGTTTTTCCTCTTTCCCAAGTGCCCCTGAAAATTATGTTTGCCTCAGGTTTTTGTTTTGTTTTGTTTTTAACAGTCCATAAAACAGCCCTCATTGTGAACTGCTATTTAACATTGCGAAATGTTAAATAGCAAGCAATGAACTGGCTTTTTAAGGAATTGTCTAAAGCATGTGGGAGGATTAGGAATTGCATACTTCTGTAGGTTATCTGGAGAGCACACTTCTTCATCATATAATCCTTCAGGATCCAACAGCGTACCTGTGAACAGAAGGGAAGATGTGACTGTCTCAGCATACCTCCTGTGACTTGCCTCTGGGGAAGCTTCCGCGGGCCAAGAGTACTTTGTGTTCACTTCTCACTCCAGACCTCCCTACTGCTTGCCACTATTCAAAAACATTGCCTCCACCCTTCTACTTTCTCAGCCCTAGTGTCACTGATTTTTATGGTTTTCTGCTACAGCAGAGTAAAGCTGCGTTGTTAAACAGTTCCACATTCTTACCTCTAGTATTTTCACAGTTATAATTGCTCCTTTAGAGAGCAGAAAGCACAGAAATAATCGGGTTTTACCCCCCTGCCCCAAAGTAATCTGGAGATTATTTTAGAAGTAGAATAGGTGTGGGAAGGCATTCATGTAGCTTGACGCATAAGTTCTAGAATGTAGATTGAAGTTTGCGATCTGTTTGGTTCTTAATTCAAAAAGACACAGTTAAGGTTTATAAAATACATTCCAGAAATACCCCTTGTAACTATTTGGTCTCCACCAGTTCTCACTGCCAGTTAACTGAACTACCCGCTGCGTATAGATGTGAATGACAGACAAGTAAATATTCATACACCGACAGCTAGAGAAGGTCTTACCGATCGCCCATGGTTTATCCTCCCCAGGACCGATTCGACATGGGTCTTTATAGTGCGTAAACAGAGAATGCTGTTGCTCCAGCTTGTCCTCTGCAGGGAAAGAACAAGCCCAAGAAAAGGCACATCAACTGCACGTTGTGAACCTGCAGATAACTGTGTTCAACAGAAAAGGCAAGTCCTCCTTCCTGCTTGTATATGTATAAAGGGTTGATCTGAACCAGTTCAGTAGTAGCTTTACTGCACAGCCATATCTTGTCTTGATCAGAACTGTCAACAAATGCTTGCTAATAACAGTGCTTTCCTACAAAGTCTATGAAAGACATTTTCTTGGGTAGTTTCTATCTGTAAACAGTGTTTTCCAGCATACTTCCTTACCCTGCCATTGCCATTACATTGCTTACACCAGTACCAAACTTTGGCTGAGATAGATCACACAATGGAGAATTTAACTGACTTCACAATGGCAATGTAAATGGCTGTTTTGTGGGTGTACAGACACATCCCAGTGAGTCTGAAGATAAAAGCTTGTGCTTTAGTTGCTTCAGAAGAATTCACTGACTTTTCCAAGCTATAGTAGGTAGGGGAAATGACATGCAATTGATATTTTTTGTGGGATATTATCTACATTACTAAAGCCATTCTAAACATAATCAGCATGACCCATCAAGTTTAATTAATTTCTCCTTAATTGCTACTGTTTTCCTTGTGTTTAAAGCATACATTGCATCAAGCACCTAGGATCGTTTAATAAGATAAGATATCCTATGAAAATGTATACACCAGAATTTCACACACTGAATAAATAAGTTTTGGTTCTGTGCACTCTGTTTAATGTAGCAAGGAAACAAGCACAACAAAAAGCTGAACATACTAGCTGCTACAATTCTGTTTCTCAATGGCAAAGAAACTGGTGACAACTCCTAACTTTCTTTCTTGCAGCACTTACACCTTTTACAAGGTTAAAACTTCTTAGCAACACCTGAAGGCTCTCTCTTGGGATCAACAGAATATTTGCCTGTGTTTGGAGCTGCTGCTTTAACACGTTTGTCACTGTCTATTGCCAAGACAACAGCAAACGTAAGTACGCATGAAAATTGTTTCTTTTGAAGTCAGAAACAAAACTTTGAACTGTGAGCTGTGTATCCTAGACAGAATGCAGCTCACATGCTGCAGGAATCACAAGATCTCCTTGTGTAAAATGCTGTTCTTGCCAAGTCAAGAAGCGGTTGCCCTCTGCCTATTAAGAAGGAAGCAGAACACAAACATGGAGTGCTGTAGTACCACGTTCATAACTGTAGGCGCTTTCACCATTTTCTTATTAACAGTCATGAACAGAGCTGACTGTCCTTCAGCCTCTGCATCCATACCAGCTGATACTTCTTATTACAGCTTTCTAGCTTCCCCTCCCTGCTCTGCCCTAGCTAGCTAGCTCTTGATCTTGAGAGCATCCTTGTAATTTCAGGGAGATTGAAAAAATGAATGTGCCTGGGTATCCTGGAACTGTGGCAGAGGATCAGAAGATTGACCCTCCCTAAGATTTGCCCAGTATGCAATGCAGGAAATTGCTCTATCTGTATGAACAGCCAATTGGTTTGTTTCACGTTTACGGAAAAGCAGAAGATGAAATCTGTGTAATTGTTCATTACTCCAGGTTTTCACTTTTCATATCATATGTCTACAAAATTTCCCTCAAAACCAGGATAGATTAAAATTTTGACATTATTACTTTGCAACTGTGGCACTAACAGAGACAAGTCACAGGTGAGGAGACAAACAACTTATCTGACTGGAAGGCTTTTTATTTTATGCTAAAAGGTTTAATAAACAACAGACTTTTACACAAGTCAGTCCAAAGCAACCTGACAGTAAGTAACTCTCTAATAATTCTCCCACTAAGTGTGAATTCATTGTATGGATGTTGTCATAGTGTTCTGTAAAGCTGGAGGGGAAAACTGATTTGCAGAAAATTTGTCATAAGCATAAGGTCACTCCTTATGCTGGAGGGACCTGGCGATCTTTGAAAACTGTACTGTCAATACACCTATGAATAGAAGCTTGATATTCACTGAAACATTAATTACTTGTCGTACAAGTCTGTGGAGTGGGAAAGAATATAGAAAATCATATACAGAATTACAGGAAGCTGATTATTGCTTAGAAAAAAAATTAATCTTGAGATGTTCAATTCCTTGTAATGCTAATAAATGTCCCTAAAACAGTGAGTAATGTAAAAATGGAGGAGAAAACATTGCATTAATCTTGCTTAGTGCGTAAGAGAAGAAAGCAATCTAAAAAAAAAAAAAAAAAATTAAATAGCCAACTTCATTTCAGTTTCCAGGCTGAGTGAATTTTAAAGGGGAGGGGGTTGTAAATAAGCAGCAGAGATAGCAAAAATAAAATGGATTTTTACAACCTACTTTTCAGTCCTCTTTGGTAGTAGCTGCATTGTTTACAACTATTATTGGCAAAAGCAAATAGCTATTTTTACTTTTGCTTTAAAAAGACAGGTCACAACAGCATTGATTATAATTATACTCTCTGCTTCTTGTGCAAGATTCTTGGTTAGAGTGCCAGAACTTGCTGGGTAGAAAATACTGACCATATGTTCTGCCTCCCAGCTTAACTCCTGTCTCTCTCTCTCATCTTGTGCTGCACAGTTGAATTAGGTAGACACCTATTATCCTAGAATTTTAGTTACTAATGAAAGACATGTATCTTATGGGAATTTTGTAAACAAAGATCCAAATCACTTTTGACTTGGATCTGACTGGGCAGTCTCCCCTTTTGGTATGCAGCAGATTGTTTCCTGGATGGACACCTTTGCCTCCAGGCCATTCCATCCGTCCAACAATATTGCAAGTGAAACAGTCAAATCACAGTAGAGGTGTTCATTTGTATCCCCTGGCTTCTGCCTCCATTCCTCGGGACTGCTGGAGTTGCCTTCTCAGCCTGTGTGTGTGTAGCAGCTCGGCTAGCTGACAACCTGCTATGGCCCCAGATTTCTTTCTTTCTTCCTTTCCTAAAAAACTCACTACAACTGCTACCGTTATATTTTGTCCTAATCTGTGTTTAACTACAGTATTGTGTAGCCATTCCCACTTACTGTTCACCTCCACAGTGCATAATGGATTCTTCTACCAATCAGAACACTTGCCAGCACCTTCTCAGACATTCTGAGTTTACTTTGGATCATATAGTTGTGACTGATTTATTTTTTTCTACATGTGAGCTTGAAATGTACAACAGAAGGGCTGTGTTTTGAGTCGATGCTCCTTTCTACCCAGTTAAATGTTTCTACAACTTAGCTAAAATATCCAAGTGTCTGATAAAAGTCATGAGATTATGGAATATTGATTATTCCTGAGATCAGACAATGCTTGCTTTATTTCTTAAAATAATTTTGGGTACAGTGGTTGCTTTCAGCCTCAGTTACTTAGGCTGCTCATGAAGACTACAGAATTCACACTAGATGCTGTTCACAAGTTTACCTGTTAATCCACAAATTCTGGTCTGAATTGCTGAATCCCACTTTTAATGCTGTGGCCTGAGCTCACCTGTGCACTGCACACATCCGTGGTAGCAGAGCACAGGCCGAATCCCTTGAGTGCACCCCACCTTGTTGTACCTGCCCCATGCCCTATGCACTTGTTGGCCATTCACCAGCTCCAACCCAGCAGTCGACTGCCATTGTACAAAGCCAGCAAGGAGCTCTGCTGGATGCCTGGGCTGGACTGAGCAGGAAGGCAGAGAGGACACACAAACACAGTGCTCTGCACTCCGTCTTGGCAATTTAACTGTTAACAGAGCAGAGTATTTATGTTTGGAAAAGGCTACCACCTCTGTGAACTCACCGCCCATTAGTTATGGTTTTGTGGAGTTCTTCTTTTAGTGCCCTCAGCATCCAAATATAGAAAAAAAATATTAAAAATGTATTAAAATAAAAAAACCAGGAGTACACAGCATCAGTTAATTTTTTCCCACAACTGATTTATCAATGTTTAGTTATCTCTGCAGCATTAATCTCCTATGCCTGTGTAAATGCACTATCAAATTGTTTTTAACTGCAAGAATTTACTATATTTTTCCCCAAAAACCTCATAACATACACGTCTTTTGTTAGTAACTAAAATTCTAGGACAGTAGGTGTCTACCTAATTCAAGTAAAGCTAAACCACTGTACCTGTCCTCATTATTGCTACCACAAGTCACAAATTACTGCCCTTTGTGCTTTAAAAATCATCACACCTAGTAACTCAGCAGAGCTCTTAAGTGTGAGCTGCTCTCTCTGACTCACCTCAAGGCTAGTTTCTATTTTAGAATTATCTGTGGCAATTAAGTCTTTCCTTGCAAAAGCCAGTCACAATCTTTATAAACTGCTATAATCCACAGGAATGGAGAGCTTTCCTATTCCTTTTTGGAATAGGCAGGAAAAGGATAACCCTTTCTTACCAGAGGAGCAGTTATCGAAGTTGAGATCTCCACAGATGACATCAAAAGCCACCAGCTCCTCTGGATTGGCTGTACTGGAGGAGGAGGTAGATTTTCTGAATTCAGACAGCCAATCTTGAAGCATATCCAGTTGCTCACATCGAACAGTAGTATCTCCTGTAGCAAGCAAACCAACAAATAGCCAAACCAAGAAATAAGACTTTCCTTTAGCATGTCACTCAGCTCCGTATCAGTCGCTAAGCTATTTCTAGACATCTTGAGAAAAAGGGTGCAAGACAAAAAAAAAAAAATGTGGCTAAGAGCATACTCAGTACCTAATGCTTAGCCCATTATGAAGTTCGTTAGGAACCACACATTTTGATGAAGTAAGTACCTCCTCCTGGAATCAATCACAGTAGGCACATCTGAAAAAATAAGAAGAGACAGCATCTGTGCTGCAGCCAGCCAGCCAAAATGATGATGGTTCCAGCCGTGGGAGGAGGATGATCTGACTTGGTGCCTTGACATTTATAATCAGGAGTTCAGAGTTAAAATGTTTGGACAACACTGGACAGCATGTTCTGGGATAAGTCACCTGATCTTTATTGGCTTTGCTTTCTAATTTTTTTAAATGAAAAATTGAACTTTCAATTGTTATTAGTAAATAACACATCAATGGTAAATTCAACTTATTCATACTGTGGTAGTCCATTGAGGAAGGGTTCTCTTTGTGTTCAAGTAAGAATGCCTAAACTGGAAGTATTTTTTAATATTTTTAAAGGTAGGTGTAGACACATGTTTAGGAGGGCAGTATTTCAGAAATAAAGACCCAGAGCCTTTTCAGCAGCCGCAGGGGAGTTACATGAGGCTACATGTGCTGAGGATGCGCTCCTGCTTTACAGCGTTAATAGGAAAGGGTAGAGATTGATCAGTTGCCAAATATTTTTTGTCTGTGAAACCATCTGACACATAAAACAGCTCTTTAATTATAGCAAGTAACCACGCTTAATTTCAGGCACATTAGGCAAGATGAAGTCTAAGGAAAAATTTATTACTGTCTCTCTTAAAATGATTACAGCAAAAGCTTGCAGTAGAGAAAGGAGCAGGAAGAGACACATTCTAGAAACAACAGTTTATCATATTGTCTTCCCTTTCCTTTCCTTTTGTTTCCAAAAGTTGTAATTTTGCTTGTTTCACACTTGAAATATGTCAAGTCAGAACATTACTTTTCTTCAAGATAAAAAATTTGTTTTCAAATGCCACAATCAGAAGGAAAAGCAGCAAACCCAAAATTACTTACTGCAACTGCTATTTTATTTTAACCTCATTTACTACTTCGTGCTAGCTATTAGAAAGGTGCACAATTAGAAACATCGGTTAGGTATGTCCAAAGCTGCTTTCAGCAGCCACTGTGGAGGTGGCATATACTTAAGTCTACAACCTTCCAGCTTGTTAATCACACCACTCAACTGTGGCTGTCCCCAGCACTCTTTATAGACTTGAAAATGTGAACCCCAGCATACTGTAACTGTGTTAGCGTACAGACAAACTTCAGGCCTTAGGATGTCATTTCCCTACCACTATTAACCTGTGAAGGGTTGGGTTTTCAAGAACATCTTGGGGCAGCGGGTGTTAAAACAACAGTTAAATACAAATGGAATCAGAAATGTTCAACCTAGCACAATCAAATACAATCCTAAGTAATCAAAAGAAATACTGAGAAGAACGTAACCAGGGAAAGAAAGCTTTACATAGGTTCTGACACTGACTCACCTCTTCAGACTGGTAATTCCAAAAACAAATGATCTGATTTTTTCTTCCAACTCATATGTTATTCCCAACAAATCCATACCAGTTGGGCTGTAATATAAAACCAGGTACAAGTGCTTCTTGGATCCTATTCCCTACCCTATGGTTTCTAGTTACTTGTAGCTCCAGTTCACATAGTAGCCTAATCTCACAGCTTGACACAAATCCAGACCAACATATTCTTGGGGAAACCCCTTGCTACAATGGCACAAGAAAGCCCTACACTGAAGACGTAGCTAGACAAAAGCACAAGAAATAGGTCATGTGGAATAAATGAAGCCTGGAGCAGGTGACACTAACCACAAAAGGTGTGCGTGACTAACATATACGTTCTGCTTAACTAAAAGATACAGATGAAATTACAGATTCACAGAAACCATGAATTTGAAAGGGATCTCTGGAGATCATCCAGTCCAAGCCCTCTGCTCAGGCAAGGTCACCTACAGCGGGTTGCTCTGGACCATGTCCAGTCAGGCTTTGCACATCTCTATGGTTAGAGACTCCATGACCTGTGGGTAACCTGTTCCAGTGCTTAGTCACCCTTGCAATAAAAAAAGGCATTCCTTTGTTTAAGTGGCATTTCTTGCATTGCAATTGTGCCCATTGCCTCTCTTCCTGTCACTGGGCACCACACCCTCCTGTCTGGTATTTACACACTTTGATCAAAGATCCTTCGTGAGCCTTCTCCTCCTTAAACTGAACAGTCTCAGCTTTCTCATTCCTGATGAAGTTTATTCAAATTCATAGACTGTCCTCCTGCAGCACCTGAATCTCTCCTATCTCATCTCCTTCAGCCAGTCCTTTCTTCTGCCTTGCCTTTTTTTCCTCATAAGTTTTAAACGTGGTGCTTGTTGACGAGAATGCAGAAATGTCTTGCTCCTCACAAAGTTCTGCTTATATAAAATGCTTAACTAAGACTGGCTTTTACGTCTCTGGACTGTCAAAGTTTTTTGCATTTCTGTGAATTATCCATCTACCATGGTTTCACCAGGATGAGTGATGAAACAATGCAGTCATTTTTATAGGGACATAAAACTCAGGCAGCAATTGGTCACAGACCAGCGTGAAGAATGTAGCAAACCCACACAAAGGTAAAATTCTCCAAAACAGAAAACTCTTAGCAAAGCCAAAAGACAATCAGGCAAAAACATTTTAGTAGGATATTGTGAAAGTTGTCTGAAACAGGCATTGCTATTATTAAAAATGCACTATCTAGTGACATATATCTCTCTCAGAATGCTAAGCCTTTGTGGCAGCACTGTACACCAGAGGACATCAGGGCTCTACAGGAAAACTATAACCTTGGAACTCTAGAAACAGATGATGTTCATTTCTTTTTAGAAAAAGCGTAGAACTTGTGATAGTCTGGCATCTCTGATTATCCCCACTAGAGGTCATAGAAGTAACTGCACTTCAGTACACTACGTGGAGCGCGTGCAGTGAAGCGAACTACATTTCCATGACAAAGATGGGATCCTCTAATGCGACTTAAATATAACTGTTCTGAGATTAATATTAAACTAACTGTCCAGCTTACTGCAGCTACACAGCACGTACTGCATATATCTGTATGTGAATGTTACTAGTGAGACTCAGTCTTACCAGCTCTTAACAGCTTTGGAGATAAAGATACATGAACTAATCAGACATCTAAGTAGAAGAGGAGCCAAACCTGAAACCAGAACAATCAGGGGAGAAGACATTTCAGAAACTGCTGTTGAAATGGCATCAGTATGTGTTAGCAGAAGAGAGCTGGGTAGTAACTCCCAACACTAACATTCAACTTCTCCTTCCAGCCTTCAGCTTTAATTAAACATTCAGATAGAATCACTGATCTGATTGACTGCCACCAGTGATTAACCAGAGAATACAGGTTTCTGCTAATTGCTCTGCACTCTTTTCCTCAGTAAGTGGCCTGGAAAAATGCAAATAATTGTGTTGTGACTGGTTCCCACAGTCAGCATTTCCGATTTCTTTGCAAGTTCCCTTCAGCTTCAAATGTTGTGGAAAGATGAAAGGGTAGTGTGGGAAACCTCAGCCAGCATAAATAAATCCTTCACCTTTGTTCATTATAGAATAATCATACTTGCCCTTTCCATTCATACTGGAAATGCTGCAGTGAAATCCTGCCTTTAGTTAGAACTGCAGGTAGGTACTATACACTGAGGAAGACTGTTTTGTCCTACTCTGAAAGACGTTAGGAGCACTATGGTGATTGAACAAAACAGCTGACAGGCCTAGTCAGAGGATACTAAAAGATCCAGTGAAGGTTTTTAAAACTACTCAGCAGTGGTAAATGCCATGGGATACATTGTCAAGGAACCCGGGGAAGATGAGCAAAAGAGCTTGTAATGTGTAGGATGTAAAGCCTAGTCAAAAGGAAAAATTGTTTCCAAGTCACAACCAAAGACTTCAGTTTAGCCATGAGACAGGCTGTGTCACATCTGACTGTGACAGATTAAGTGGATCTCTACACTTGTAACATACTTAATCCAGGATAGGCTGGGAAACAAAATAAAATAAACCCAAACTACCCAAAAAACCATGAGAAGCGTGAGTTGCTAGTACCTGTACCGCTAAGACCAGATTCACACTAAACGCAAAACAGGGACATGAACAAGGTTAGGAGGTAGCACCCAGCATGCTACATCATCTGGAGTTGGGCTGGAATAGCTTGAGGCTTACTCTGCTTTGATGGCTTGGTGGGGTGTCTGAAAGGCATGGCTCAAAGGGACTTGGGAGGCAGCAAAACCTGTCCAGAACACTAATCACTGACTAATTCAAAGACATGAAAGAACCATGTAAACTTAACAGCCCCTTGGAAAATAATTACATTCAGGTCTCATTAAAGGATCCCATTCATCTGTCTCGGAAATGCAGCTATTGCCACAGTGGAAATGAAGAGCTGCTTCATAGCACCATTCAGTAATAGGAAGAGAATTGAGAGGATAAGCTACATCTAATTCTAAACTTTTATTGAAAAAGGTGAATGTCAGGTCTGAAAAAATAGTAATTGCTCAGAACAGAGTTGAGCCAGCACATCTCTTGAAAAAAGCATTAGTAGTTCAGCCCTGACCAGAAGCAGTTGGATCCCTTCATTTTATTCTCATGTAAGTACCAGAACTGTCAAGTGTAAGTTTATGTATCCTAGAAGGGAAGCCAAACTGCACTCAGCCATGTATGACAGGATGATTTAAATGGCTAACCTTTTAAACAGTGCTTGTTTTTATAGATACCACAGCTTTACAGTGTTGAACTGAGTTTTGGATAATTTTTTAAGTGTGTGAAGTGTTATGAATCAGATGATACAAATCAGAAAGCACAGCTCTGCCAAACTTATGAACTTTAGTTTTCCATTTCATTACATAAACTAATACGATATATCAAAGGACTCTTAAATCATTGTCTGCTCTATTTGAATGTCGTTTGAACCAGGTAAGCCTAAAAATACGAAGCAAGAAGTAGGAAAATGAAAGGTTGTGTTTTACCCTTTAAGAAGCTTTAGGCTGACTTCAAAAATAGAACATTACTTCCCCATTCTTCTTCCCTCCCCCCTCTTCCTTATTAATATTTTAGGGATTTCAGAGCATGGTTATCAAAGACTAACTGAGAATACATGACTAGGTGGTGAAAAGGAACAGGACTAAAAATGGAGGTTTATAACCTAAACTAGAACAGCAACAAATCTGAGCTCCACAACAGCAATCTCACAGTACATTACCATAATTCCAGAGTTAAAAATAGAAAACCAGAGAAGACTGTTACATTGTTAAAATGTAGCTGAAAAATTAATGAATCTTCTTTAGAACTATCCAGTCTCTAATGTACTTAAGGGACTGGCAGTTTTGTTCCCAAGTCTGTCTCTCTGCAACTGAAGCACTGACAAAGTGGAATGAGTGCGAGCTGCCTGACTGGGTTAACCTACACATGGTGTAGCACATTGGTTCAAAGTTCTCCCATTTATAACACATCACTGGCTTCCTCAGCCTGCAGCACACACACAGTCTTCAAGCAGTTCAGGAAGGCTATGGCCACTCTCCAGCTCTCAGGAGCACAACAATTGCAGTTGCATCAATTAAAAATAAGGATATCTACCCCTCTGGCTAAACTGAATTCTTACACAAAGTAAAGGTTTGTAGATTTGACTTTTACTTTCTTGCTACACCTACTCTAAGTATAGAGCTGATAGTTACGATGCAACAGAACACTAAAAATGGAATAAACTGAAAAACGTTTTAGTCTGGAATCAGGTTGTAAAATGGAGATAAGGTCACCCATCTACCTCAGTCTTGTTCTGAAAGTTAATACTAAAAGGAGAGCTGAGTGTTGAGATTACTAACAGAAAAAAAAAGTCATAAAAAGTCCTAAGATGGTTGAAGAGCAACAAGCTCCACCAAGGCCTGGCAGACAGGTTGCTGCACTTTGTCAAAAATCCTGGAGGACTGATGCTTGCTACTGTTGCACAAGAACCCCACCACCACAGGCCGAGAAACAGTGAAAAACTAAGAAATTAATTAGGACAGTACCTGCAATAGCTTGCAAGTGAGTGCAGGAAATGTATCCCACAATTCTTTGGTCCTGAGGTGTACTTCCCACTTGCACCTGGAAGGGAAGAAAGAAATAAATAGGTGATTAATGAAAGAGCTCATACAACTCCACTTCCAACTCGGCTGTGCAGCCTTAGTACATAGCATTGATCTTTTCACCACTCTTTCCATCTAGCTCCAGTTTGAAAACACACCTGAAAACACACACACATACACAAAACCAACTGGGAGACACACTGGGGTTTACTGGGGTAGCATTTGCTGCTAGCTCACTGACTCCTCCCTGATCACCACTACTTCCACATTTCGATTTTGACCTGCAACACATGCAAAAATTTGACTTTCACTTGCTCTTTGCAATCCCACTAGTTCTTTGTCCCTGTTGCACTGCCAAAACTTCTGCATCCCAGCTCTTGTCCATATGCATGATTCAGGCCCACCACCGAAACATCATATAATGCTAGTACTATCAGCAGTCTGATTGTTGATATCTGTGTTAAGGGTAGAATGAAGAAGGACAAAATGCTAAGGGAGTCCAGGGAAAAGGATGAAATGTGAAATAAAATACTGGTATTAACCATATTTTCTCCATTCCACAGCAAGTTTTGGATTTTGATGGATTTTTTTACATTCTTCTGCAAGGTGTTCCAGATTTTTGCAATGTCTCAGCAAAGTGTTTACATTCTTTGGCTCACAGCAGCAGCCCCCATATCAACCAGATTAAAACACAACATTCGCCCCTGTTCTTAGACACAGAAGAGGCAGGCTCCCAGGGAAGCTAGAATGCAGTATAACTCCTCACCTAGATCATATGTTATTAACTTTTAAAAGCTTCTTTGTTGTTGGACACACAAGCAAATGAGAATCGAGTTCTTGTTCATGTTTTCAACTCTGCTGAACATTTTAGCAGTTCAGGACTTAGACAGCTGCAAATCAAAAAATTCCCAGTGATTTGAGGATCAAGATTTGGACTGAGGCAAGAAAGTAGTTTGAGCATATGATTTTCCTGTTGACGGTTAATGTGGCAGCACTGCATGGACTGCTAAAGAAAAAGCTCACAGAGGAAAGTTGTACCCAGGGCTCAGAAACCAAAACCACAGGTGACTCTTCTTCACAAGGCTACACTCAAATTTCATCTGACACCCCAAAATAATAAGCAGGTCCCCATTTCACACAGATGCAATTTTGTCAGCTTGCTTACTTTTCTTGTTTTTCAGCTATCCAAGAACCATCTGATTCATTTTATATCTGGAAAGTCAGCTTTGCAGTAAGTGAATTTAGAAGTCATTTGTACTCAACAATGCCTTGTTAGCTTTTGCTTTTTCTTCCAACTAGAAGAGTATGTAATAAACAACTTGCATTATTCTGTCCTCAGTCCCCTTTTAGACAGTTTTCCAAATGGCTATACTGATGGCATTCTTATTGCTGATCCCATGCAGTTAACCTCCTTCAGGGAGAGTGAAGGCAAAGGAAGACAAGGGAAATACACACAATCACTGCTGGATCTACAGCTAAGCAGGAGGATTCTCAACTCACAAAAGTGTAGCAGAGCCTCAAAAGAGATGCCCATCTGCTGGATGGCTATTAGTGACTGCTGCAGAAGCTTCACTACGCAGACCTCTTTCTCCCTCCCTCAGGTTGCCTTGGTCTGAATAGGTCACAACTGAATATTGTCAAGGTGAATTAAAAGGAGCATTCTCTCCAATTTTTTATACAGCATATACCAGTCCAATAGAAAAGTGGGAAAACATTAGTTTATATCCTCTACTATCTAGGACTGGCAGGTGTACCAACTGTATTTTCCAAACTTAATAACTCAAAATCAGATTTTCTCTTCAGCACCAAAACCAATGTACTGTAAAGTTTCTACGAGTTTACAAATTTGCAGTGTCTCCTGGTGCAGAGAAAAAACATCCAAGTCACACATCTTTCAGTGCCATCTACTGCAATCACACTGCACAGAAAATACTGCACATCAACTTTTCTTGCCTTACAGCAAGAACATGCTGCTTATTGACTTATTGACTAATGCAGATGGAATAATTTTCAGTGTCTCTATCCAAAAAGCATAAAAGATTTAAGTCTAAAAGCTAAACATCCAAACAAATTATAGTCAGCTGAGAAAAAGAAGTCAACTAAAATTGGCTTTAGAATTTACTGTGCAGCCTTAATAGAGTGCCTGACAAGGCCTCATACTCATCAAACAATTTATGGGTCAGATCACACTCATTTCCACTAATCGTAAATAAATATGTATCGTATGGTGTCCCTGTGTGCACAGATCTATACTGAAATGGACTTGGGATCTCTCGCTCTCACTGAATTACAAGAAATGGTCCAGAAGAGAGACTGATGGCTGCTGTACATGGGAGGGCGAGCGCAACAAATGCCCCTTGGGGTTACCACCACAGGGCGACAGTGCCCCATGGCTCTGTACTGACTAGGAACAAGGGCTGCTTTATACACAACCCTGAGGGAAAAAGGCTTTCATAAACCCCCTGCTAATTAAAAAAACAAACAAAAGAAATCAACAAAAAAACAAACCCAAACCAAAACCAACACAACTCCAAAGCAAGACCTGAAGCCATTAACAGAATTGCCTTGGAAAGTGCCAACATGAAAGTACGTCCAAAGCAGCTTACCTCATGGATTACATATTTCCTCCAACTTTTTTTTACTTGGTTGGGGTCTTTTTGAGTGGCAGTATTGATTCAAACCATCAAGCAGTGTAATTTTGAATGTAATCATAATGGACGCAAATATTTTTGACAACTACTAGGAGATAAATATCCTTGCAGCCTTCTAGTCAATTAATTCCTAGCTACAGTAGAAGCACTAGTATATTAGATACCACAGAATCCTACAATGGTTTGGGTTGGGGGGCACCTTTCAAGGTCACCTAATCCAATACCCCTGCAGTGAGCAGGGACATCTGCAACTAGAGCAGATTGCTCAGACCCCTATCCAACCTCACCTGGAATGTTTCCAAGGATGGGGCAGCGACCACCCCCCTGGGCAACCTTGGCCAGGGTCTTATCCCTCTCAGTGTAAAAAGTGTCTTCCTTCTCTCTAGTCTAGATCTACCTCTTTTAGTTTAAAACCATCACCCTGTTGCAATACACCCTGCTATAAAGACTGGTCTGAAATGAAAGAGTAAAATTTGATTATGTGGCCTAATTTGGTGTTTCACAGATATACAAGGTCTATGGGATGTGCAGACAAGAAAACTACTTGACCTCTGGAATATTACAAGCCCTATAATTCTGCATAAAAACATCACTTTGTGTGGCCAAATACCATAGCTACTTTTAGACTGTTCCATTTTCAAGGGTATATTATACTGTGGTGACTCGGCCCAAGCAGCTACGTGGCAGTCCTGCAGGAAGACAGCACTGAGCAGTCATTTCAGCCTGCAACGTGGATCTTGGCAGGAAGGTTACACTTCCACAAAACTAAGTCAGCACTTCAAAACTATAACACAATTTTTGCTGCTTAATACAGAAGAAACTTCTAAATTCACATTTACAAAGAAAATATATGTAAGCAAATAAGCCACAGTGGCTCCTTCACCATAAACTGGACTTAAGTTCACCTCGTCTGTTCTACATTAGTAGCTCTGTATCAATAATACATTCAATTGCCCTTCTTTAGGGAACTACTTCAGATACTGCTTTCTAAAAATCATTCTGTCCTCCCAGTTGTGTCATGGACCACTCTTCTATGCCTATGGAAATGTACAGAAAGGCAGTATCTAAATATATTTCTAAGTTCCCCATGTTTTCAAGTAGGATAATTATTATAAGAGGAAGAAGTTGTACGTGATATCCTGTTAAACTCCAATGTTACCTAGACGTAATTAGAGGTAGCTGAGAGAAAATATTTGTGTTTTAATAAAGTCTCCCAACTATATAATTTTAACAGAAAGAAAGCAGTATGATTCCATACTGTGCTGAAATATGCAAAACATATTGCAATTCTCAGTACACTTGCAAAGGTTAAGTAATCAAACTAGTCAAACATTTGGAAACTAGGAGTGGATTCTGATCCCTGTTACACCTCTGAACATTACATTTTAGCTGTTGGGGTTTTTCTAAAAAGCTCATTACTGATGAGAACGAGGCTCTTTCTCTATAAAGGGGAAAGCCTACTAAGGTGCTTGGAATTCAAAATGCCGGTTTCTATTGCTACATATTTATATTTGTCCTTTGCCTGTAAATTAAGTAAGTGCAAAACTGACAGCTGTGAATTTTTATTTTCGGAGTACTGAATGTGTCAAGTACACAACAGTACTTGACATCAAGTACTTTTTATTAAAGGATCTCTATGCCACAGCACGTTAGTACAATCTGTTGGAGTAACACTGCTGATACTGTGCTGTACTATGCAAAATCATGTATGTTCCTATAATTGTGTACCAAAACCTTGTCCTGTGTGGGCTAAGGAGTAGTGTGTCCTCCAGTTAGACTGGTATTGGGTAAGAAACTGCTCATGAAAGAAATCAAGGCAACAAGGCCACATCAGAAAGATTCCTGTTGGCAAGAAGAAAAATGTATTGAGTAGCAACAGTTGAAATGTCAAGAGCTAGAGTGAAGGGAAGAACTTTAAGTTCAATCATGTTACTTGCTATCATGGGAATTTTCTAAGCTAACTGGAAAATCTTGCACATCTCATGTTTACCATACTCTGGTATAGTAATGATAAAAGCTGTGAATATGACAAATATCACACCTTTAATGGTTTATATTTACACACATCTGTGCCAGTGGTGCAAAACAGTTCTATTATACCTGGATGGAAAGAAAAGCATCAACAGATACTTAAACAAAAACCAGGGAAATGCTACCTAAACACTAGGGATATTTCAATACCAGCTTCAACAATGTCATTGCTGTGTTAATAAACCACCAGCTACCTGGAAGGAAATGCTCTTTAATGCTTAAAAATTTGGGCTGTGCCACACATAAGAAATCTTACTTGATTAAAGAATCAAACTAGATTCTCAAAGAGTGACCTACAAAGCACAGACAAAAACAAAAGCTTTGTTGTGAGTAGAACTTAACCTTTAGTGGCATTTTCTAGAAGCTTCATATTGCCAGGAGGTAGCCATTCAACAGAATCCTAAATAGAGTAGACAGTTTCTTAAATGTGTACCCTCCAATATGAACTGTTTGGATACATACAAGTCCAAGCGCATGCCATTGCTTCTTCCTTCATGAGAAACAAACCCAGGTGTGCAACCCAGAAGAGAGATAAAATTTTGGCATACTCCCAGAAAAAGAGCTCCACAGAGTTTATCACCCCACAATCTACACGTAGCCAATAAACCCAAAGCTGGAAAAGGTAAATAATCTGAATGCACCATTAAGAATCAATCTGGAAGATGGGATGCTACACAGAATAGCTCTAGATTCACCCTTTATCATGTCATCACATCTTGGACTGTAAATCAGCAAAAATGTTAATTTCATCATCTTAGCTGGCCATGAAGGGGTCAGTTATTGGCATAAATGTGAAGTCCAGCACTAACTCCTGCATTAGTCTTTTGAAGTGGGTATGTCTCCAAAGTATATAGCTTTGCAGCAAACAAATTTATGGTCATCACAAGAACCAAGCTAATGATGTTCAGTTTAGGAAGAAAATAATAGCCAGGCTGAAAAGCACACCAGCACACTCTGTGGGAAAGAACCTCCCTCCTTAAAGACAAAAGCATGAACAAAAGTATTTGTAAAGAACATCATCTAAGCAGGGGACTCAATTTACTGTTTGTCTTAGAAATAAAACATGCCAGACAGAGAAGAAGAGCAGGGCACAGAACCAGACTTTACAGTAGATGTGATAGTGACTTACTCCCACAGAAATATTCATCTTACCATATGCAGTCAATATTGTTTAAGTTCAAGGGAAGCTCCATTAAAAATACAGGAGCATGAGATTCAACTGAATTACTGCAGACAAAGCAGCTGTACATGGAATCATAGAATGGTAAGGGCTGGAAGACACCTATGGAGATCAAGTGCCAATGCAGGATCACCCAGGGCAGGCCACACAGGAACAGATCCAGGCAGGTCTTGAAAGTCTCTAGAGAAGGAGACTCCACAACCTCTCTGGGCAGCCTGTTCCAGGTTCTGTCACTCTCACAGTGAAGTTTTTCCTCATGGTGAGGTGGAACTTCCTGTGTTTCACCTTGCTACCGTTACCTCTCGTCCTATCACAGGGTACCACTAAAAAGAGATTGGCCCCTTCTACTCGACACATACCCTTCAGGTATTTCTAAACATTACTAAGATCCCCAATGCACATGTAGCAGTATCTCCACACACGCTTGTGGTTCAGACCTCCCCGGCTTGTTGCTCTGAGACGTGCTGGTAACAGCACACTCCCTAGTTCAGCTAACATGGGAGCACCATTATAGATATCCTATGTAATTATAATGAGCAAACAATAGATTGAGGAAGATAAAAGAAATGAGCAAACAATAGATTGAGGAAGATAAAAGAAAGAAATGGAAAATACAGTTTCGTTTTCTTTCCAGTACAACTTTCTGTAATTGACCCCTCCTGGACACTTTTTTCCCAATTCAGCAATTTTCCAAGACAAACAGGAGAGTTGGCACCAAGAAACTAACTGGCATAGCCAGTCCAACTCTGTGCGCAAGTCCTCATTCCTCTTAAGAGAAGATGACAAGGGAAACTTGCAGCTACTCACATGCACAATTCAAACATTCCTGTCCTACAGAGATAATTTAGATTAGCAGTAACTTCTAAGAAAAATGTATTTTACTCCTGTACTTTGTGTTCTTTGTAGTAGTTTTTTGATTAGCTTAGACACTCTTATTTGTAGTACTTTGAGGGCTCTCTGCCTTTGGCCTTCAGGGATGTGTAGCAGCTTCTAAGTAAGATGTACTAGTTAAATTAGTAATTTATTATAATAAATATGTTATTTAAGCATATAACATAAATCAAAGAAGTTCAAAATGTTATAGAGGTCAGCTCAAAATTCTGCTTGGTGCTCTGCAATTCCTTCTCCTTCTAGACACATTTGCACTTGACTGTTTCAGAATCCTGTATTTTTCCCACCTACCACGTGACAACAATTACTGTTCTATGAACTCAGAGAATTAGTCATTTGGCAAAGCTTCATTAAGCTTATATTTGAGGGAAAGTGGCTGCAAATTAGTGCTGTGAATGAAGGGCTCTTCCTCTCCTGAAGAGGATAAAGTCCACACCTTATGTTCTCTCAAACCTTTATTTCATTCTACACAACAGTTTTGATCTCTCCCCATTTATGAAGGGTAGAAAACCCATGATTAATAACATTAATTATATCAAAGTGAAGGAACAAGGTACAGTGCCCTGGTAGAGTCTTTTTTTTTTTCCTTTTTTTAAAAAAGTGTCAGGCAGTTTATTGGACTTGATCCAATTCCTGCATTAACATTTTATAGCAGAAACTGAACTTGGGGGAAATGTTTAGGTTATGCTCCTGACTTAAATGGCACAGCTTTAAAGTTATCTAAACAAATTCATGAACAGCACTAGACAGTTTTTTTAATACATCTTGGGATCACTTAAGATACTGGACAACTGATTAAGAAAATCTACCCACTGAAATCTCTATGTGATCTTTTTTTATTGGGGTCAGAAAACAGCCATTCTCCTTTTCTGTATAATCCTTAGGTAAAAAGGCTTCAATATCGTACGCAACTACATAGCAGAAGTTGCCCCTGTACTCTTGGCCACCACACACACCAGTTGGCATGGGACAGTACAGACTGCTAAAATTACCCAACCAAAATGTATCTGCATCAGTGATATCAAAAAGCAGAATCACAGAGGCTAATTCAGGGATCCCTCATTTTACCATGCAAAGCAGGCACCTCAAGAGTAGCAAATGGTAAGGACTGTGCTTCAGAGCAGTTCTACAGTCAGAGCTACTGCTTCTTCTACCATCTGTTACCACCGTATCAGCTCTTTTGAAAACAAGTTTAGCTTTGCACATGAAGCAAAGGTTGCTAGGTTTCCTTTAAGCAATGCATAATAACATGTTCTCTGCACAATTATTCTACTTCCTGAGAACAGCATTCATTTTCAGAGAATTTGAAAAGTAAATCTGTTAATAAGCTTAGGAATTAATATTAATTAAATAAAAGTTCTTTCAGAAATTTAGCAAAAACCACAAGACATATTTTTTTCCTTTTGAATCCCTTTGATTTTGTTAAAATACTATTAGCTGTTCAAACTACCCACATCAGACTGCAGTTTTGCTTTCGCTCTATGTTCACACACTGTGTTTTAAGCAAGAATTCTTATTTTTGCTAAAATTCTCTCTTGGTGAATGCCAAAACGCAGAAAAAATTACTGCTGAGAATGGTAGGAAGAACAGCATTCTATGCAATATGCAGTATACTTCCGTATCGCCCAGTCTCCGTCAGAGGAAAACCACTTCAAGAACTCTCCTCAGTTAACAGCTGCTTTGAGAATGATACATCTTTCATTCACCTCCCTCCCCCAAGTCTGTATTTACCTGTCTTGTATGGCTTAGATTTATGTTATAGTTATAGCTACTACAATTTAAGGATAAGAAAGAGGTGACATTTGTCAGCAGAAGTGACAGCTTTTATTAGCTTAATACATCTGGAGAAATATGGACAAGCATCTCCAATTCAGTAACTCATCAGGTCAAGTTAAGGATGTTTTCTGAGTTTATTACACTACTGTCCAAAACTTACACACTGTAACTAAGGCTACATACTAATCCCTCTATCTAAAGATGAGTTTGATGACATTTTGAAACCTAGCAAATTACACAGAAGTGATGCATTACACAATTTCTGCTCAGCACTCATTGATATATTTTAAATTTTACCTGAGTGCAAAATGATCAATTTCTGAAAGGAACATGTATTTTAGAACTCCCTTTAAGTTCATGAAACCCACTGCAAAGTAAAATTATGCGCGTCAAAGCAACAGCTGCAGAGTAACAGAGAACACTGCAATCTGCATCATGTGATAATACAGATACATAGCAGCTTTTTAGTTAGGATCACCAACACAGTCCCACTTCCCTCCTCTGTCTGTAGCAGAGCTGCAGTAAGAGACAACTGGAGTTATAAAACCTACAAAGCAGACTCCAGGGTTCTTTTCTTCAGCATTTTAAATTAACATGAAATGCAGTGCTGGAACAGAGAGTCACGGCAGAGTCTCCCAAGGGCCAAGGCTGTCAAAGTATGAAAATGGATCAGCCGATTTATATATTTGCTAACTTCTCCTCTGAGTCTTTAGCAGCAACTAGGAACAGTAGTTTAACACTTCAGACATGCAGCTGTCACTTAGATGCAAGTGACATTTCCCCCCTTTTACATGCTATTTTCTCTGTGATTGTGTCCCTCTTACTTCCCAGTGAGGCCCTCAGATTGGAGACAGAAACACTGCTAGAGTCTGAAGACATCAAAGCATTGAATGTACGTTAGTCCTTCAGTTTTTCTGAAAATGGGCTTTACACAATAGCTATTCACACTATCATCCTCATGCCTTCATGGAGGCAGACATGGAAATCATCAGCATATACAGATGGAAAAACCAGTCTGTGATCTCTGTCAGGAAAATGCCAGCAGCAGCACTTTTTGTGGCAGACATCTTGAAGAAGAGAACAGACCTAGGCTAGCAAAATTCCTTTGCACAGGTCTCCAGATAGCTGTTAGGTAGCATGAGGTCAGTAGCATGAAACTGTTAAAAGCCTCTGTAATTTACTTCCAGCTTCTCTCATTGGTTGTGACACCCCAGGTGTTAAGCCACAATCAAATCACTTTACCTTCCTGTGCTTTAGTTTCTTCTTCTATTAAGCAAATACTAACCTTTCTTTATTATGCACTCAGATACATGAATGAAATGCAGTACATAGAGCTGATTGTTACTATAGCTACTCTAGTAATAACCCTTGAGCTCTGTCTCTCAGGTAAAATAATTCTGTATGACTAAGCATATCTCCAAATCCTTCCAAATCTCCACCTGATCTTTACAATCTAGATGGTGAAGGCAGAGCAGGGCAATGGAGAGTGTACAAGTAAAATACTTGTACAGTAGGGATCTGTTGTGTAATACAACTGCCCCAAAACAGTTTTGCCTTTTTGTTCAAAATAATTCAACTTTCATTAAATGTTTATTTCTGACACCTTTAATTTATATCCTTGACAGTTATATTTGTAGTAAGGAGATAAATGGTACTCATTAAATGACAGCCGGTTTCTTTCTCTGAACATTGTTCCGATTTTGCATGTTGGGTCTTTCCTGAAGTTCAGAAACATCTGAATAGAGGCTTCATCCTCCCAACGAGTGGAAAAATTAAGTGATTTTATCCATATTTTCAAAATAGACAAGTTTTCTCCCCTCACTCACTTTCCACATTTTTTTTTTTAAAAGCAATAGAGAGAGCAATTGCTCCTTTACTCAGAGATGGAAGTTATGCAAGGGGAACAGTCTTTGCATCTATACTTCCAAAACAAAACTCAGTTGATGTCTTTCCCACTTCAGAAATGGGAAACTGTGCTTTCCGCCTGAGTCAGGAACATGGAGTTTTCAGAGGGCAGAGACTTAACTCCATGCCAGCACTGAATGGAAAGCAGTAAGGAGACTTCCTGTTCTGCAAAGCTCTCTTCTTACTATCTTTGAAACCACATGAAGATAAACTCTAATGTAGCACTGGATTGTATTATATACATACAAAATAATGTAAGAGCCAGAAAAAGTATCTAAAAGAAATTATATAAACTGTCTATTCTGAATGGCAGAGCACTGGCTGGAATGACACCTTCCCACTACAGTTACGATGCGCTTTGCTGGCTTGCTGCTATCCCAGTGTAAGACCTCAAGGCTTACAAGTTAATGGATTGCTTCTCATTGACTTCAGAAACAAACCAAGCTTTCCTTACTGTAGCTTTTGTCTCTGGAGTCCACACACACTCAGTTGCTGATTAAGCACTATATCAAGAAAAACACCCTTCAAACCTCCTTTGTTTCAAAGCTAAAGTGAAACAGATCATTCCTACTTATTTTTCTGTCAAAGAGAAAAAATGACCCATGATCACGTAATGTACAATTAAAACAGAAAGTCATTTCCTATCAGGATAGACTTAACTCAGACTGAAAACCATTTTAGGTATAAAGTACAGTATGTCAGAATGACACAGACATGAGGAAAAATGGTCTTTTAGCTCGACCAGAAATCTGTCATATTTAGAAGAATGTAGACATCTTTGAATCTTCATAATAATTGGTCCCTATTCCCTGCTCAACTGTAACATTATTTAACAGCTCAAATCCATAATTAAGTTCATCATCCCACTGGAATTTTGAAAAGAGGCTTAATTTTCTGCAAGAGACATGGAGACATTGTGGCCTGCCTAGCAGGTAGCAAATAATGACTCAGCATTGGGCAGTTGAAAGCAGATTGGTTTTAATCTCTTAATTCCTACTATATGCATATGTTGAAGGGTGGTCTTTGTGACCCTTGTAATGTTTAAACTGCACAACATCTATGTTCATTTTTTGCTTGCAGCACTTTATGATAAAAAAATAAACTTCAGCTGTTTATAAACACAGAAAACTAACGTATAGAAATCTTAGACCCAATTTTTGGAAACCTGTGTTCGGATATAGATAAGGGGGTTTTATGTCAAATGTATATGAAATACTGAATTACTATCAGACTGCAAATTCTAATGTCTGCTTTTTTTATGCCAGCCACATTAACAAAAGGTTTTGTTTTGTTTGCAATCAGCGGGTACAAAACTCCCCAATGATCCTTATTAACAATCCATATTCTTAATACTGTTACTGTCTTTCGTTGAGGACTCGTGAGCAGATGCACTAGTGAGTATATATAATTTGAGCACCTCTGATGTGTTTTGCTAGCATTAGGAAAAAAGATTTTAGCTAGGGAAACCCATTTTAAACTGTGAAAATTTGAAATCCACTGTTCTAGGAGATTTTCAGATCTGTCTAGGTTTGGCTCCATAGACTTGAATCTCTGCACAAAATTTTGGTTCTTGATTAATCACGAATTAGAAGAGCCTGCTTTCTAGTTTATGAAGAACACAGTCAGATTCTCCCAAGAATTAAGCAGCCACTAGTCTTGGAAAAAGCAAATAACTACATGCAGACTTGTATTTCTGCTTTCCATGATTTCAAACTACTTCAGATTTTGACACTTGAAATTATACTCAAGTTCTACCTCCAAAAGTCCGTCATTACTTCATGCATATCCATCACTTTAACACAGTATATAGGCCACAATACCTATATATAGGTTGCATCAGGTAATCTAGATCTGAGTGTCTTCTCTTTGAACTCTAACAGAAGTGACTGAGAGGAAATAATGCAACTTTATAACTTGTCACATATATAGAGTCAATATTTATGGCTTCAAAAAGGCTCTTACCTTGAGAAACAAGGCTCCCTTGGAAGCCAAGGAGTCTGTTCCTCTTCCATTGGGGTAACAGTGATAGGCAGCATCCATAACAGGATAGCGGCTGGCAAAAAGTAGACCACTGTTCACAAACTTAAAGCTACAGCAGCCATGGCAACTGTAGACCCCAACATCATAGAGAATGTATTCAAAATAGTGATGAAGCTGCTCTTTCAATTTCTCTGCAGCTCTTTTGTCAAACACTTCCTGCAAACACAGAAAGTCCAGGTTGGCAGGGAAGAAAGCCGAGATCTCGTGATCAAAGGTCTCATCTGTATGCTTCTTTTTTCGCACTGAAGTCTTCTTCATGATTGAAGCTTTGTAGAGGAGCTTGTTGTTGACAGTGCTTTGGTCCACTGTGCCATCTCCAACACGAACTTTAACTAAGGACTCTCGAGAGGCAGAGTAGCTGTCTAAACTCCCAGAATCTCCCTCCTTCTGTTTATGGTTAGGTGTTTTTGAGATCTCTGCATCACCTTCCAGTGAGGCCTCTGCTGGCCCACTGGCATGAGCCTGTCCATTGACGTTATCTGTTTCTGTGTCTGACATGTGGCCATTATCCTCTCCATTTATACGAACAATGCAAGTGTTTTCTTCACCATCATTTGGCTCTCCAGCTCCACTTTTATCTTCTCTACTATCCTCACTGTTGTTTGAGCCAGAATTGTCTCCTTTATACTCCATTGATGTTGTCCTTTTAATGCCAGCATTAACAGTACGATTCGTGTTATCTCCACTCTGGGGGGAGACCAAGCTGCTAAAACTTGCTGCACTGATGGATGTGTTCGTAGGAGAATCTATATATATTTTGATCTGTGGTCTACTTGCCCCATTTCGGATCCTCCGGCCAATCTCTTTAGCCCTAGCCTGAGTATTGAAAACATTATTAAATCTTGCCAGCGAATCTGGCAGTAGGCAAACATTGGCACTGCCAAAGCAGAAGCTTTTCCCATTCCCTGCAGCCTTCCATTCAGTGAGCAGTGTGGCTCCATTGGCATGGTTCTTGTCTTCTAGTTTGGAGTAGATGTATGGCCTTCTGGCTGACTGGAGTGGGGACCATAGCAAGAAGCCAATCAGAGCAAAAGGAAGAGAGGCTACCAACAGTGCCAAGTAGATGGGAGTGGTAATAATGATGCAGAGTGCATGGAAATAGCATGGGTCATCTGCTCTCTGACGTTTTTCATAGGTGGTTGGAACAAAAGAGGCCACAAGCCTATCTGCTAACCAGTAACATGGGAAAATCAGGCCCCAAGAAAAAGAATGTAGAACTGACAGAAAGCTGTTGGGAAATGGGGAAGTGTATAAAACCATTGCAACTTAATTATGACAACACTTCAGGGCCTACTACATGATGTCACTGTGTTGAGCATCCATAAGAACACTAGGAGAGGGCTGGGGAAAAAAAGTCCATTCAGGAGTTAATTTTTTTCCAGTGAGAGTCAATAACAAAACTTTAAGAGCACCATTTCACTGTCTTGGAGTGAAAATGAAACAAGGCCACTGTTTTCGTCTGGCTTTTTGGCATCTGTATCTGTCAAAGTATGTCATTGTTCACTGGAGGCTGCCATAATGAAACACTCTGGAGGCAAAAAGGAAATCTGTAAAAAACAGGACACAGAACATGTAACAGTTATTAGACGTTTAAAGCTAATTTTCTCATACCAATTTTGTCTTACAGTCTAAATGGTTTCCCTTTGTTTGTTTAATTTACCATTTTTTATAGGCTGTTAAACACTACAGATCTAGGGCAACTCCAACAACAAAGAACTGCTATTTGTGCAAATGAAATCAGTACCTTGACCATTTAATGCACATGACTAATGTTTTCCTGAAACACATTCCTATTATGAATTTACATTGAGAAATGCAGTTTGCAGATTTCAAGCTGCAGTTCAGTTTCATTCAGCTACATCACACAAAAACTCCTGATACGATTTCCTATTAAAGTTTTCTTACATATAGTGAATAATTCAATAATTTTAGTTATGATTAATTTCTATTTTGCTCTTTATAAATTCCAGTTTTCATTTTTGAAGGAAACAATCCTAACTGAATATATCAAATAAGAAAGACAGTTTCACTCTTTCCTCTGGAGACAGATGTTGTCTTTTAAAAGTTGTCTCACCAGCTGGCAAATTCTGACCCAAGGTATTTAGCAAATGTCATGATGGTTAGGGGCCCAATCTTACTAAAAAAGCTTGGCAGTATACATAGAGCTTACATCTTTTTTTAAAGTAATTTAAATAATCTTATCAACTAAGTAAGTGAAGGTTTTAACAGATGTTTTGATAACACAAAATGTAAATGATTTAAAAAAAAAATAGTAGTACTCAAATGAATAAACCTCATCAAGCTTGAGAATGTTATCACCAATGAATGCAATATCACAATCCATAAACTGGAACTGCGATGCTACCCAGTAAGAGAAGCAAAGCTAGGTGACTGATGCAGTCAGAATACCCACTTAAAAAGTTTCAAGTTTCAAACCTAGAATGTAAATAATATTAGCAGCACTAGATAAAAGCTATTTACCAAATAAGCAAAAGAGAGGCTGTACACTGGATCATGCTTCAAAACCCTAAAGATAGGTTTTTGACATCTTAGAGAAATGAAAATGACATAAGAGTATTTACTGACATAAGTTCAATTCAAATGTGGGGCTCTCAGGGAGCCAAAATTTCAGAAACAGTGGTTTGATGTGTATTTCAAACATTCTGCAAGGTGACCAGAGACAGACGGCATTTTTATTTCTATTTAATAGCAATTAAAACAATGACATAAGACATAGAAAAAAGAACTACAGTTTTACAAAGCAATGCCACCTTACAATCAGAATAAAAATGCAATTCAATTTTCTCTCACCTTTGAGATTTCTGCTTCATCAAACTAAGCCCCCATGACTGATTTATGTTCCTATTGTCAGCATATTTTTGATTTTGGTATACATGCAAAACCAGACTGCTGACACATACTGTACAGGTCAGAAACAGTAAGGCATTAAAATACAGGGCTTAACTAGCTCTCTTTTTGCCACACATTTGTTGGTTATTAATGATAAGAAAATTCTTCCTTCAGACTAGATTCCTGATCAGCAGGACTAAGAGTAGTCACAGCATGTCAGATTTACAGCCATATATTTTTTGATAGGCACCACGGCATAGAAGAATTTTAATAAAGGAACAGATGAAGAGGAGATAGTTTTGCAGATATTTCTTCCCAGTAGTGAAAGGCAACCCTGGGGCAAGCGTGTGTTAGTCTGAAAAATCTAGTAAGATAGTGACAGGGGCTCATAACAAAAGTTAACTGAAGATAGGAATCAAATCCTAAAATTGAGAAAAATCAGGTTGGGTGGGGACAAGGTTATGAAGACTTTCAAAAGCAAACCCAAGTAGTTGGTACTCAAATACTATAGAATAGGAAGTCAGTAAATAAATGCATTTTAAAGGATGGCAGTACCACCATAAAAAACTGCTTTTAACTGCTGCGTCCTGGGTGTGGAGGGAAAACTCTGTCTTGGAGATCTTATGTAGAATCTTCTAGACAGAAAATGATGCTTAATAAATACGCATGTACTGATACCAGGAAAATATTGCCAAAACCTGACTAAAAATAAAAAAGGAGGGGGTGGGGGATGGGAAATAGAAAGAAAAGGAACTGGTTTACTGCAGCAATGCACATCTAGCCTGCCGAATGTAAGAGTAACACCCCTGCAACTGCTCACAGTCAGCTGCCTGTTTTGCCAACACCAAGCAGTCGATTATTTTCAGTGGGATATACAGTCCTATGTATTTTTGCCCTGATGGCAATATTTAGATGGAAATTAGGAAGGTTGAATCAAAGGAGGTTGTTTTATTTTGCTTTTAGTTATTAGCTTAGCATAACTTTCACAATCTTATGCAACATGTTTGAGTTTAAATAAATGAGTGACTAGTCAAATGCCAAATAACAAATGCTTGGCATTTACTCATTCCCAAAGGCATTTTGGGAGGTTGATAATAGGGGAAGCCTAGCAGATTTGTTTTCCTGAATGATTTTTAAGTCTCTTTAGTAAGAATGCTCAAAAGAGACTCTGGCACCTACATATCAGCTAGAAAAAAACCCCAACTTTAAACCTGTCCAATTATGTAATTATCATTAGACAAGAAAAAACTGTAAAGTTGTTATTCTGTTCTATTGGATGCTTAAAATGCTTTATAAAAGCCCCGTCTATTTACATAATCACTCAGCAGACCAGAAAGGTTCTTGTTTACAACAGTGCCAAGGGTAAAGAGAACACTGTTGTTTGGAATATGTGAAGTGAGGACAGACTGCAAACTTTCTGGTGAATCTGCTGTTACGTTGTGGTATATAAGGTCAATTTGACTTTTACTATTTTAAAATAACACACCAGAGAAAAATGCAGAGCCACAATGGATCCATAATAATTTGTCTAATTAGGTCTTTTATAGATAAGTATTTTCTTAAGTATATGATGATGAGGGTGTTACAACTCCTAGAGAAATGTGACCTCAAGTGACAGCTTTGTAGAGTAGTCAGCGTCTGCTTGATGATATGATGAAGTAAAATAAATAAACAAATAAACCTATCTATCTAACATAACTCATGCTTGTTCTGTTTTGGACACCAGCATCAATAAACTACAAGATAAACAGCTGTCCAGTAAACCATAAAATACTCAACTAAAATGGCTTCACAAAAGCAATTACCCAGATTATAGGGACATACTAAATCAAAGGAATTCATGTTTACTGTGGAGTCAACATACTATCAAGTCTATTAGTAAAAACAGGAAGAAAAATGAGTGTAATCAGAAATCCTTTCATGGGATAAGATTGCACAGCAAGTGTCATAAAGCAAACTGGTTCAGGCTGAGGTCTGTTTTAACAATATTTAGCAAGAATGTAATTTTTTGTAAACACTGAGGGCTGAATGATGGTTCAAGGCCACCTTGGCGACTCCTACACTTACTCTGCCTTAAACAAGGATAGTACATTTTAAAATCAGGGATTTGCTGAACAGTTTTTGACCAGGTGCCAGCTGCATTTCTCATTGCTAGCCAGCTGAAGTGGGGTGCAACAGGGTTTGAGTACAGAGATGCATTCCATTCATTTTATTCTAGGAATTCTAATATAATTCCCACAAATTATGCTACAGAAGTATAGAAACTCTGGTACCACAAGAAGGGAGGAGGGAATAATGAGCTGGATGTCCTTTAAAGCTTTGCATATTGCAGACAAACATCAACACGTCAAGGCCCTAATTAAAAATACTCTTCTTGCAAGTAAAATATTATTCTAATTTATTAATCATATAGATGAAGGAAATCACACAATTTGCTAAAGCTCTGTTAGAGACTCACTGGCACATGCATAAAGAAGACCTAAGTTTCCTACTCTTGTAGGAAACCCATATTCATGCTAGTGCCCCCAAGCCACCCAAAAAGAGAGAATTAAGAATTATGAGAGACACATTTGATCTCATCAAGATCTTACAGGGTGAGGAAGGTACCATGTGAGTCAACTGCAACTTGGAAAATATGACGTCAGTAACATCTCTCCTAATGCAATGGTTTAGATGGAGCCTAAAGCTAAAGTGCCTAATTCCTTGTGATGAAGGGTATTACTTGGTAATCCAATGCTTTATTCATAGGGGTTTGAGAGATTAAGGGAGTATTTAAGATATTGCAATGAAACAGATATTTTTGTATGCTACAAGGACGTAAACTGTGGTCTTGTTTAGTTGTTTTTAATATTTTCTAAGTACATGAAGGCTAAAAAAAGACTTTATTTAATCTTTTTTTTATGGTGCCAGTATAGAACATCTTAACTTTAGCGGTAACAAGACATGAGGTGGAAAGGTTTAAAAGATTTTTATTATTATAATTATGCCCAGAAGTATGCTAGAGACATCATAGATCAAAAGAGATGTTCCTAGCTCCAACATAGCTTGCAGACTAAATAAAGGACAATACAAGTCAACAAGTGATAGAGGAACAGAAGAACAGCAACAAATATTGCAATAATAAGGTTACACAGACAGTCTAGAAATGGTCAGAAAAGTTTTAACTTTCTTCTTCTTAGAAAACAAAAATACACTTTCAAATTCAGGCAAAATAAATTCAGTTTGCTATTAAAATCTCATCTGTATTTTTAAAATACAAGCACATCACTCCAAGAACAGTTATTTTTTTAAAAAAAGACTAAAACTGCCAAAGTGACTAACTGATTTGGAAAGTTACTCTATGGGTAACTTAGCATAATAATTCACTTGAATTCATTAAAACCAGCTCTTTTTGAATCCTGACAATTGCTTGGTCTTCAGTGAAAGCCACAGCAATATGTATCTAAAATTGGGTTGTAGAAAAGCAGTTTATTCAGACTATCTTGACTTTTTGTTAGCTTTAGTTCATTATTGTCACTGTAATTTGAAGCAGGGAAATAACAGTTTACAACAGTGCTCCCACTAAAGCATGCAAAATAGCAAAAATTGCTGTTTGAGAATAGATGAAATGAAGATCTGAGAGTACAGACATAATTCCCACTTAGGGTCTCATCCTTGCTTATTAGACAAACCATAACTTAATCTCTTCTTTCCTCCATGGTCTTACTTCTTTTTGCTCACACACACACTTCATAAATGCTCCCCTCCTTCATTTGGTCTCTTTCCCCTGATTATTATTATATATGCTTTTGATTAGAGTCTAGTTCAACAACTACCCAACCTTCTGGAAGAAAAACTACTCCAAAAGGCAAAATGCACATGAACTGTTTTCCATGCTTGATTACGTGACTGTAATTACAGAGATGCATACATCTCAAGGTGTCATTGGCTCTAATTGAGATGCCTTCTTGTGTTCCCTTGCGATCACTACATAGCCTGATGTTTTAACTGAAATCCTGCCATCCTGTATAGGACTCATTCCATGAAGCAGTTCAAGATGTAAAAAAAGTGAATTTAAGCAGCACTTACTGGTTCACCTTAACTTTCGCTTAAGTCAGTAACAATTTATAGCTTATGAAAATCTTCGTAAAAACATAGTAAAAATGTGGATCCACTCTAAGAAGTTGAATTAGGTGTATTACTGATAATATTAGATATTACTGAATAAAGCAGCACCCATTCAGACTAAGGATTTGTCAGGAGAAGAGAAGGAGGTGTTTTTGCAGATTTGCTGTTGCAATGTTCATTTACCATCATCTCCTTCAGCTTTCTTCCTTCTTTCTAGAAAAGGTAATCAAACATTGCCTAGCTACTCTGCAGCTTGTCTCTTTTATGTCCATAGGCTGCCATCAGGCAAGAAGCCATTATAAACAAGATGTGTAGCTTAATTGAACTAACCTGTAAAAAATAAGATATTAAGAAGTGTGAATTTACAAGTCTCATTGAATACCAGTGATGTCAGCAGTTAAGTACATGTCTGCAGAAAAAAAGCCAGAGAAACTGAGCTTCAGGCTGGCGTGGTGTCTTATGTTACCTCCTCACCCCAAATCAGAGTTTTTCTAGGACAGAGCTGAAAATTTGGTTAAAATCAGGCTGTAAAACTTGCTCTGTGCTTTACAGTTAAGTGTGGCATGGCAACAGATTCTCATTTCCAAAAGCAAAGCACCTCAATTTGGTAGTCCCAGATCATATTCCTAGGCCAAAACCCATACCCCCACACCTTTTGCTACCTAAATCAAACAGGATTAAGTTTTAAACATAATATTATCATATAAATTCAATTCTGTTACTGTATGGAAACATAATTTTACAATATCTAAACAAGTATAAGCAATTGAAAAACATGATAAACATGACAGTTTTGTCGCTTTTTCTATCAAAACAGATGGAAAATGGAAGCTGAATTCTTTATTGCAGGAAACAATCAGCTTTTATATTCTTGCAACCAACCTTGATTCCACCCTGACACAATAGATATTACTTGCTTAAAACTTACTTCTGGAGTTGTAAATGCAGAATGGATACATCATAGCTCTCAAGCACAGAAGAGTTTTAATCTGTACTTTACACAAACTGCAGTCCCAATAGTGAAGAGTCAACTGGTGTGTCTACATTGAGCTGCACACTAGCTGTACTACTGCCTCTCAGGGAGACCTGACCCAAACCCAGCAAACTTCACCAATCCAGCTCTGAAGTCTAAAATATACCTCCTAAACTATGTGCATTCTGTTATTTGAATGGGAGTGCACCAATACCAAAATATAAACGTACTCGGCAGTCAGATACATGCCTTGTGGGAACTTCTTAATAGGGCATTTTGTTCTACTTCACTGCAGGGTGCAGAGACTCATCTGAAAATCTAGGCTCCAGAAACTTTCATCAATTGTTTTTATTTCAGTGGAAACAGAAGCAGTTCCTATTATATTTTAGAGAGGCCAATGCCACAAATGCCTCTAAAACTATCACGGTTATGCAAACTAAGTAACGCAACAACCAATGCCAGTTATGATCAGTGAGGACATTACTTTAGAACAGAAATTTAAACGCATCATTTGAGTAACTTCTTCAGGAATTCATACAAAAAATTATAATCAGCAAAAATGTCTCTTCATGTACAGGAGACACAATCACATATTTCCAAATTATCAATTCATGTTTATGGCCTTAGGAACTGGTATGAAATAGAATCAACAGCATATCCTCCAGTGGCTGAAAAGAGAAGTAAATACCTTATACAGCTCTAAGTTTTCAGAAAAGCTTTGCTATCAGGCAAGATTTAGACAAAAAAAAAAAAAATTAATCTGACCACTTGGTGATCTCACTCAGTACCTGGAAAGCTAAACACTCTCTATTTTGAGACCTTATTTGGTATACTTCAAGTAGTGAGACAACTGCAGCATACAAATGCATGAATCTGTGACACTAAGCTCTGTTTATACAGTAGACATGGAATGGGCCCTATTTACAAAATCACCTTTTAGTGTGCTTTAGCCTTGTATTTTACAGGAGCTGGAGTAATTCAACAATAGCTAAATAAATCTGATCTTTGTAGATGGTTTCTTTAACCAATCTTGTGAGATGGAACAATATTAGCTTTGGGTGCCCAAGACAGAATCGGAGATAAAATTTTTCCTACTCATCTTTCACCATTTAAAACCTACAGAGACCTGACTACAGTCATACCTAGCCCATAAATTGTCAGAGGGTATAGGCTTCCTGTAATATGAAAAGCTGTACTTTCTCAAGCAGCACTGTAAGCCTTCAGGCTTCTGGTTAGTCCAATATGGCTCAGATAGAATTATAAAGTAATCAATTTTTGCCAGAGTGGGTATTTTTATACTGCTGGAGATCTTAACATCTGGCAAATAAAAGTTATCTTATCCTACAGAAAATCCAACACAAATCCGTGCCAATAAATAATTGTTCTGCCGTAAAAAAAGCTCACCTACAATTCTCAAAATACTTTAGAAAGAAAATTCAAATGCAACAGAACTGAATTAAAACACATCTATCCCTATAAATAAAAGTACATTTATTCATGTTCTACATATGGAAAATTAGAAAAACAGAGCATTTGTATCTTAAGTAAGTTTTCATGGAAACCATGAGATTGAACTCCTTAAGTCACAATTTTCCGCTCTACTGACAAAGGCTATTTCCTCAGTATGCACAGAGATGGTGGATAATCACAAAAAAATCAGCATTACTCAAAACTCAACACATACATACTGAATTTTTTTCCCCAAACTTGTTACCATATCGGCCTTTCTGACAAAAATGCAAGAATTCAAACTCAAGCGCTTTTTTAAGATTAAATTGTTCTAAACTGAGTATTTTTGTCACATGCTTTTCCAACAGTTAAATGTAAGTCTATTAAAATTCTGTTTAAAAAAATCCCAAACAAAAAAACCCAAGCAACCAACTAAACCAAACTCTGCACTTCAAATGCAGTAATAAATTCAAGGAAAAATATTTTGCTTACTTATTTGTAAATCCATTTCAATGTAATTTCACTGCTGTACATCAATCCCCTCTTATTTTCATTTCTTCTTATAGTGTAAGACATAAAAAAAGAGAGCAATATATGATTTTTTTTTTAAATGTCCCATCCAGTTTGTACTTTGTCTAAGAGAACATTTGTTGCCATCTTTACATAAAGCATGGCTGAATTTTGCTTAGATATTAAAAAGCTATTCCATCCTGAAATGCTCATGAAAGAAATATTTCAGGTTACAAAATCTGTTTGGTGATTTATCTTAAAACCACTCCTAGGAAAGCAGAGAGAAGATTTTGTGCAGTTTATTCTAGGAAGCTTTGTGCTGTATTACAACTACAAACCACATACAGAACAGTGGTGCAGACCAATTACAACTCTTGCTGTCCTCGGTGGACTAATATGCCACTCTCTGTTACACTGGTTTTCTCCAGGCGAACAGTAGGTTATACCTAAAATGACCCATGCCAAGAATCCACTTATTAACTACATGACTCCAGTTCCACACGTTAGTGGAGACCCCTTGCAGCATTTTTTTTTCAAATGTGTGTGCCACCAAAATAGTGTTCTTGAAAAAAATCTTCTAGAATCTCACAAGAATACAAACCAGAAGTCCTGCAATATGTTTCCCACTCATCCTAAACTTATTTCACTTTTTAT